>CM076449.1:34421197-34430325 GCA_038419695.1 Scomberomorus guttatus | reverse complement strand
CAGAAAAAGCTGTAAATGAACCCTGAGTTTAGAATATTTGATCACAGATACGTGTTCCCAAGGAGGAATCATCACGCCTCAGAGTGAAAGTGTTTCCTGTTTATATGACACACAGTATAACAGGCGGGACGTGTGTAATTACTGAACAGTTAATCACAGAACATTATTAATTACAGCAGACTGGCACACTGACCTGCTGTGAGACACTCTGACGGGCTGCAGGTGTGTGCAGCGACTTACCTTCACCTGCTCAGCCTGTATTATAAACAGTGTGATAGCTGCAGGCTACGGAGGCCCACAGGGGACAGTAGTGGAGGCTCGAGCAGCCAAGGCACTGTTACATAACTGATCAGTTACTTATAGTGGTTAAACAAAACTAAAACACAAAGACCCTGCTGTTAGCGCCTCCTGCAGGCTGCAGTGATGTCTTCAAGACATCCTGAAGATTTATCTGTTCTTAGAGTCTAAAGTTTGAAAAACTACAGAGCCCAGGAGGGGCCACGGAGAAAAAAAAACAAATTAATGCTCTCAAATTAATGATTTGTGTGCACAGATTACTTCATTCATGCTCTTGATTGATCTGTTTTGCCTGTTCCCCTCCTGTAGAGGGCACCAAACACATTCAGTCAGCTGGAAGTTTGAAGAAAGTGATAAAGACATTTCCCTTTAACGTCAGTGTTGAATGAAGAGCGAGTAAAACTAGTAGATTTATAGAGGTTTGCTTGAGACCCTGAACCCTGAAGCTGAATTTTTATAAACTGGAAGACATCCGCAGGAGCATGAAAGTTTTTATGGTGAAAAAGTCTGTTAATCTGTAGAATACATTTAGAGATCTCAGAGATAACACAGTTTATTCATATATCTTAGTCCAAGATCAGAATAAAAGCAGTCCTCCAAATTAAGCTCCAGATCTGTGGTTTGATCATGTGACTCCAGAACGACCCATAAGAGCGTTTTCTAATCTGGCGCCTCTATCAGCAGTAATCAGCAGGACGACATCATCTGTCTGTTCTGTCCAAACCGTCACATCACTGTTAGACAGTAATGATGTTTATGATGTGACAGCTGTGGTTCAGGTCTGGTTAGGTTCAGGTAAAGATCATGTTTGGGTTAAAATGATCACTTTTAACCCTCCTGCTCTGACTGAGGGAATCTGTCACATATATAAACATCATCTGAGGTGCAGCACTGCTCCGACTCACAGTTACTGCGGCCGCTAGACAGCAGCTGTCACTCAAACTAACTATAGCTCGTTTCTGGGCGACTGACATTATGAGCTGTCGTTTTTCTTGGGAGGACGGACTCAAATAAAACCTTATTAAATCCGAGTGAGGGTGTACGCAGCATGAGAGGATGGTGTGAGGTTTGTTTTTCCCTCCCAGGCTCTGTAAGAAACAGAAAGGTAAATGCAGTGAGAGCTGCTCCCTGCTGACCTGTGACTGTGTGCGACTTCACGCTGGATGTAAACAACAAACATGACAAACAGGAAGTGAGTGTGACAAAACAGGCAGCAACTACCAGTGAGACGACGCCGGTCTCACAGTCTGACACCAGTATATGAAGGAGGAAGGGGAGGGGGGGCCGGGGGGCCATGACCAGATGATTCACTGACCTGACTGTCTCCCTGACTCCCTGACTGTTTTCTAACTGACACACTAACGTGCTGCTCCGGTTGGCCGTGACGCGCTGTGGCATAAAGAATATCAGTAATCCTGTTCCAGATTTATTTTGATACTGAGAACAAAATTGACTAAATTCATCAAAGTTAAACACGTCGCACACCTCCTGTCCAACCACCTTTTAGTCCTTAAACGTCACAGAGGCTGTTACTGATGTCAGGTCACCTGTCTGATAGACATGAATCACTGTTTACAGACACTTTAGTCCATTGACAGAAAATTAATCAACAACTATTTTCATAACTGATTCATCTTTTGGGTCATTTTTTAACCAGAGCTTGTCAGCAGAGTAAATTGAACGTCTTTGGGTTCTGGATTGCTGTTTGGACAAAATAAGACATTTGATGGCGTCACCGTCCGCTTTAAGACATTTTGAAGGGTATTTTTCATGTTTTTTGATGTTTTACAGACCAATACGAACTGTCATCTTGAATCTTTTAAAACTCTCAAAATGTGTTATTGAGTTTTGTCTGATTTAGTTCTTAAAAGCAGAACACATTTTTCATGATGACATATATGTTGATATTTAATCTACTGGTTGAAATAATGATATTGGTGAGCATAGTAGCCTATAAGTTAAGACACATACAGACAGCCACAAAGTCTGTGGTTTGAATCCAGCTGTCTTATATATAATATATCTCACTACCACTGTTTCCTGTCTGTCTGCACTGTAAAGAAACTAATACAAGCAAAACATGTCAAAAATAATAATAATCTAAAAAGAAAAATAAATGATTTCAGCCGTATCATCTATACACATATAAGAATGATCCAAGTCAGTTCCACTCTGTGAAATCAAACTAATATGGAATTTGTACTGACCAGATGGATAGATAGAAACTTTATTAATCCCTGAAGGGAAATTGCATCGTCATAGCAGCCATGACAGATGACAAAAATACATGAAAACACCAGTAAGAGATTAAAACACAGAGGCCGAGGAGTTAGGAGAGAAAATCTTCTCTGGAAGTGACGGGAAACAGCAGAATGAACAGACTGAAATATTACAGAAACATGAGCAGGTTTGAATATGTGGAGGTCTGTGCCACCTGATGCTCCATAATCTGAAAGGGTTAAACCAGCTGACCGGCTGTCTGTTCTGTCTGTTGACGGCTGTAGTGGGACGAGAGTCTGAGAAACAAGCTGCCGAGCAGAGCCGAGGTTTACATGTGTGTTGTCATGTTTACATGCTGCAGTGGGTTTGTGTGTTTGTGGTTGAGACACACTCACTGAGCACATTGTCAGGAAGCTGATAATTCTACTTCCTGTTTATTATTGAGGTCGTAGTGGGTGCTGCTGGTGTACTGGAGTCTTCCTGATGTCCCTGGTGTATGTTAATGGGTTGGACAAAGTATTTTCAATACAATCCATACATCATAACAAATGATTCATTTTTAATTACATTTTGCTCTGAATCATTTATTTGGGGGGTCGACAGTTATTAAATACAGTTTGGTCATGTGACAAAGCAGAAACACATCAGCTGTGAGCGATAAGCTACAAAGATGGACAGAAAAGTTTCAGTAGTATAATGTGACACAGATGTGGTGTGTTTCTAACATCGAGGTCGTCTGAAGTTTACTGTGTGACCTCAGTGAGCTGCAGTCTGCCAGCGTGGTGTTAGTGCACGGCTGGGGGATAAATCAAACACACCTCACCTCACCTCAACCCTGCAGCTGGCTCAGGAGGGAGGATGGAGGGAGAGAGGAAAGGAAAGAACAAAAGGAGGAAAGGAAAGAGGAGAGGATAAAAGGAAAGGAAAAAAGAGAAGGGAGATAAAAGAAAGAAGAGAGGAGAGAGAAAGAAGGGATGCAACACTGAAATACGTCCACATACACACTGAACATTTTCACACTCCATCACCTTCACACACAGCAGGATATGAGCTACGTGTGTGTGAGTGTGTGTGAGTGTGTGCATGTAAAATAATCTCAGTGCACCCAGACGTTGTTGTAGTGTAACAGGAAGGCTTAGAGTCAGAGTGCAGCCTGGACCCTTCCTCTTCTTCCTCCTCATTCTGTTCTCTGTTGTTTAGATCACATTTCCATCCTTATTTTCTTTGTGTTTCCCTTTTTTGGAAAATATTGCCTCAGATTCTCCTTGCAGTAAAACAAACTTTTAGTTTCAAAATTTCTCCCTGCTTTTCTTTATCTTTCAGTTTTTTCAGTAAATGAACACGTGACTGAATCAGTGTGTTTGACCTGATATCAGCATTAGCAGATGGCTAACTCTCTCTCTGTCTGTCTGTCTCTGTTTCTCAGTGTGGAGGGCGACCCTCAGTGTCCGGAGGCGCTCACTTTTTCTGATTCGTCCTTCGGCCATCCGCCTCCCTTCCATCGCTATAGCAACAGCCCTCTCTCCAGCCCCTGTGACCCCTACAGCTCCGCCTCCACCAGCGGGCCCCTGGGAGCCTCCCACACACACACACAGGTACTGACCCGGAAACACAAACACACACAGACAACAAGTCTGCTGTCACATTAGTTACCTGTGAGGAATTTCTGGACTATATGACAGGAAGTGTTAAATTAACAAGCGGCTGTATTATATTAATAGGAACCTAAGAACTAATGTAAAGTCATAGAAATGAAAATAATTTGTTTATATGCTTCAAACACAATAATAATAAACATAATATATTAAGTGAACATCTTGTTCAACCTCCTGTAATAATAAAACCTTCTGTAGCCAACTGAGTGATAGACAGACAAAAGACAATGTTCGAACCTGTTTACTTTTATTTTATTTCATATAAATAAATAATAGCTTTAATATCTGTGAAAAAAATCCAAAATTCATTAAACATTCATTAAATCTTGTTTCTGTCAGAAGTGTTTTCTCATGTTTGTCGACATAAAACAGGAGCAAACAGCTGATGTTAGTTTGACCTCCTTGTTTCCTTTAACTTGTTAAATCTTGATTCTATCACAGTTTATATTCACTCTAAACGTTTTCTGCCGCAGTGATTGTGACCACATGATCACAGCTGATACACTCAGGTACAGTTTGGACCCGGTCCGGCTCGGTCTCAGGTCGGGTCTTGGTACCCTCTGTCCCAGGTTACAGATCCTGTCGGTGGTTACCACCACAGACAGCTTCCTGACACAGTGGACAAAGTAACGACTCTTGAGACATGAATGTTTTTACACATAACTTTAACAACATTTTGAACAGCTAGCGATAGCAACCTGAATGAAGCTAAAAATGTCTTTATAACTGTAATCCCACTGTCAGTAACTGTAACTGGGCAACAGTCTTATAAAATATTACCAACTGGTTTAATATCCTCAGCGTCAGCAGCCTGTCAGCTCTGACGCAAGAATCACTCTCACAATTACCTCAACACACAAACTTTGGCCTGTAGGCAGATTCTTTACTTCAGTAAAAGTACAAATACTGTAAAAAAAATACTCCATTACAAGTAAAAGTCCTGAATTCAAAATGTAACTTAAGTAACGTTATAGTACATTGATAGTACAGAAGTATTATCAGCAAAATGTACTTAAAGTATCAACTGTAAAAGTACTCACTATGCAGACTGAACAGACTCTTTTATATTTTTGTTTGTTATATTATTACAGTTTATTCTATTGTTTGTTTTTATCACTTATAAATACATGAAATCATTTGAAATGCTGTAGTTTATCAGTGTGGAGCCAGTTTTAGATACTTTGGGTAGATTCATAGTAAAAGTACTGCATCATGTTATATAAGTGTACACACGTGGACAAAATTGTTGGTACCCCTCAGTTAATGAAAGAAAAACCCACAATTCTCACTGAAATCATTTGAAATGTACAAAAGTAACCATGAATAAAAATTTATTGAAAATTAAACAATCAAAATCAGCCATTACTTTTGAATTGTTGATTAACATAATTATTTAAAAAAATGAAACTAATGAAACTAATGAAACAGGCCTGGACAAAAATGATGGTACCCATAATTTAATATTTTGTTGCACCACCTTTTGAGGCAATCACTGCAATTAAACGATTTCTATATTTGTCAATGAGCCTTCTAGATCTATCAACAGGTATTTTGGCCCACTCCTCGTGAGCAAACTGCTCCAGTTGTGTCAAGTTTGATGGGTGTCTTCTCCAGATGGCATGTTTCAGCTCCTTCCACAGATGTTCAATGGGATTCAGATCTGGGCTCATAGAAGGCCACTTCAGAATAGTCCAACGCTTTTCTCTTAGCCATTCTTGGGTGTTTTTGGCTGTGTGTTTTGGATCGTTGTCCTGTTGGAAGACCCATGACCTGCGACTGAGACCTAGCTTTCTGACACTAGGCAGCACATTTCTCTCCAGAATGCCTTGATAGTCTTGAGATTTCATTGTACCTCGCACAGATTCAAGACATCCTGTGCCAGATGCAGCAAAGCAGCCCCAAAACATAACTGAGCCTCCTCCATGTTTCACCGTAGGGACAGTGTTCTTTTCTTCATACGCTTGATTTTTGAGTCTATGAACATAGAGTTGATGTGCTTTACCAAAAAGCTCCAGTTTTGTCTCATCTGTCCAAAGGACATTCTCCCAGAAGCTTTGTGGCTTGTCAACATGCATTTTTGCAAATTCCAGTCTCGCTTTTTTATGATTTGCTTTCAACAGTGGTGTCCTCCTTGGTCGTCTCCCATGAAGTCCACTTTGGCTCAAACAACGACGAATGGTGCGATCTGACACTGATGTACCTTGGCCTTGGAGTTCACCTTTAATATCTTTGGAGGTTGTTCTGGGCTCTTTGGTTACAATTCGAACTATCCGTCTCTTCAACTTGTCATCAATTTTCTTCTTGCGGCCACGTCCAGGGAGGTTGGCTACTGTCCCGTGGATCTTAAACTTCTGAATAATATGTGCCACTGTTGTCACAGGAACTTCAAGCTGCTTAGAGATGGTCTTATAGCCTTTACCTTTAAGATGTTTGTCTATAATTTTGTTTCGAATGTCCTGGGACAATTCTCTCCTTTGCTTTCTGTTGTCCATGTTCAGTGTGGTACACACCTTGTCACCAAACAGCACAGTGACTATTTGTCACCCTTTAAATAGGCAGACTGACTGATTATGAGCTTGAAGACACCTGTGATGTCAATTAAAGGACACACCTGAGTTAAACATGTCCCTCTGGTCAAATTATTTTCAATCTTTTATAGGGGTACCATCATTTTTGTCCAGGCCTGTTTCATTAGTTTCATTAGTTTCATTTTTTTAAATAATTATGTTAATCAACAATTCAAAAGTGATGGCTGGTTTTGATTGTTTAATTTTCAATAAATTTTTATTCATGGTTACTTTTGTACATTTCAAATGATTTCAGTGAGAATTGTGGGTTTTTCTTTCATTAACTGAGGGGTACCAACAATTTTGTCCACGTGTGTAGCATATGTGTTTATTATTAATACAAATAATAATAATACACTTTATTTATATAGCACCTTTCACACACTAATGCAGCTCAAAGTACGTAAAAAAAGAAAAAAAGCAACAATTTAAACAACAGCATATTAAAATATATTAATTGATGTCAAATCTTCATCTGAAAAGTAACTAAACTGCCTCTTTGAGTCTAATATGAACACTGAGCAGCTCCCAACATAGAGAAGGTAATGAACATGTATTCATGTGGTGCTGCAGTACAGACATGTAGATCAGCTTTAACGTGTTATTGCTTCCTTTCACTCGATGCATCACCGCTGGCTCAGTGTATGAATGTGAAACTGAATAAAAAGATCTAATATCTGAATCAATACTGATCACCTGTCTCCCTCTCTTCTCCTCCAGGGTATCTCTCCCATCTCTCCCCCCAGCCCGGCGAGCCTTGCCTGGGCTCAGCGCAGCCGACACCAGCCGGCCAGCCTGGCGCTCCGCAAGCAAGAGGAGGAGGAGAGCAAACGCTGCAAGGCTCTATCTGACAGCTATGAGCTCTCTACAGACCTCCAGGACAAGAAGGTACGATGCTGCAGCCAGTAGATCTTACAAACCACACTTTCAGATATTACCTCAGCCTTACGTCACAAATAAATAAATATGGACTCACAGCTCCAGTGTGGAGAGATTTTTATATAATCGTCTCTGTTACAGTCTGAATTCAATGCAGCCTGTCTTAGAAAAACTGTAGTAAAGGATCTAAGTCCATCACTGCTCCATGACACATCGGCCTCCTCAGCTCTGACAGCAATAAGCTCAGATTTCTGTAAAGAGCGACACACACACGTCAAACACCCACACCAGCTGTTTCACACACACTCACATCATCGTGGGTTGATGCTCAGCGTCGTGTCAGGATACGCTCGTCCTACTTTCCAGCAAAAATGCGCTTCGGCTCTATTTTATCATGTCTGCTAGTGTCTATTTTTTTCAATACTTGACCTTTTTATGTCATCATGGGAAAATAAACTGAAAAGACAATATTTGTAACAACAGCTCAAGGTGATCTTTATGCAAACACTAATGTTAAGATAAGAAAGAAACATACACACATACTGTATATATACTGTACATACATACAGAAAACAGACATGATTTAGTTAAATAGAGACACTTCATTAATTCCTTATGTAAGAAATAGAATTATCATGTGTGCAGTTCAGTGAATGTTTGCTTTTCATTAGGAAAACGTTTCTTCCATCATTTTTCATGTTTTTACAAGTTTCCTCTTATACTACTGATACTGTACATATCATCCTTACACAAACCTTTAAATAATACAAACTTTACACCAAGACTTTACAATATCTGTAATTATTTTTTCCCAGAATCTCTTAAATATTGGGCAAAACCACAAAGTATGACCTCATGAGGCGTAGCTTGTCACACATCCTCTCTGATAAATTATATTTAACTGGTTGAATTGGTGTAAAGTGTCTCTGTGTGTGTTTTCATCTTGTCCCTGCTGTAAGATTATAGATATGCTAGTTTATTATAACTCTCACACAGAGTTGTAGTTTTGAGCATTTTTGTGTCATAATATCAGTTTTGTTGGCTGATGATTGTTTCTAGAAGATGAAACAGAAATAACAATGATCAGCAGACACATTAACGTACTACTCCATTACTGTAGTTTAACACTGTTTAAGTCAAATTTAAGATGTGTGATCAGTGATTTTTTTAGTAACTTTTTATTTAAAAAATTTTAAAAAAATTTTAAACAAATAAACACTGGAAAAATGTCCAAATAACAAAACTATAATAAATATAATTACACACAACAATGTTCATAAAAATACACAAGGACAACAAGCTGAATAAAGATAATTCAACATAAAAATATCACTGTTGTGTACAAGCAAATACACACAGAAACAACAGGTGGACAACAACATATGATGTGAAATATAAACAGGATACAAATAGTGTGAAAGTGTGAAAGAGCGTCTGTAAGAAAGTGATGAGTACAGTAGGTGGTTATGTACAGTATATACAGCCTGCTCAAATATTCAGTAATGAATGA
>CM076449.1:34298697-34416197 GCA_038419695.1 Scomberomorus guttatus | reverse complement strand
GGAGGCGCAGGAGGAGGCGCTGCCATGCACGAGGACAGCACCGCCACCTCCTTCAGCGATGTCACCCTCTACATGGACGAGAGCTGCCTCCCCTCTTCGCCGCTCTCCCGCCCCGCCTCCAGCTCCGACACAGAGTACTGGGGAGGAGGGGGGGGGGGGAGGTGCAGGGGCGAGGGAGGACAGCCGAGAGACAGAGGGAGGCAGCAACGCCAGCCGGAGGAGCAGCACCCCTTGCACTGAATGTCGGGGGGAGTACAGAGGGAGGGCAGGAGGAGGAGGAGGAGGACACCTTCCTGTCCTGACCATAGAGCCGCCCAGTGACAGCTCCGTGGACATGAGTGACAGGTCAGCACAGCCAATCACAAGAGAGATTCTTTATGTGATGCAGATACAGTCATAAACTTCACATTACTGACAGACATGTTTAAGTTTCCATCAGTGTACATGTTATGGTGAGGATACGACAGTCAGCAGACACCTGAACCTTCATCACAGTGAGAAGTTCACTGCGTCAAACTCAACTAACCATGTTCACACTCAGCATCTAAACTGGTCATCGCATCTTCTCCTCCATTTTGTTCCTCCATCCAGACTAAAACACTATTATTCTCCCTGAAAATGGGCTCATCTAATCAGCCTCCGGTGTGTTAATGTGAAAACGCCGGCTTGGTGTTGTAGTGTGTTCGGGGAAAACGAAAATAATTGACCGATTAATCACTAATAACAAATAATCGTTAGTTGCAGCCTTACTTTGTTCCCTCAAAGTCTTCACAGCTCAGTCAAGACATTTCAATTCAGTTTACCTTATTTCACAGGATAATCCAGCCAGTAGCAACACTGTTGTATGTAGCTACATATATCAAACACACCTCATCTTATCGTTTTATTGTTTGTTTGTATCGTGTTTATTTAAACTTTATTGTTGAAATCTTCAGGTCTGAGCGAGGCTCTATCGGACGCCTGGTGTACGAACAGGAGCCGTCGGGAGTGGAGCGAGGAGGAGAGAGGGAGAGGAGGGGAGGAGGCGAAGGAGAGAGTGGAGAGGATGAACGAGGAGGAGGAGGAGGAGGAAGCAGCGAGGCCGACTCTCCGCAGGGAACCATTAAACACAAACCAAACGGCCGCTCGGTCGCCACGGCACAGGGGCAGACCCGCAGCCCCGCCCCCGTCCCCCTGCCGATGCCCTCGGCCCGGACCCTGCCGTCACACCCGCTCCCACACCCGCTCCAGCACACCCACCCCCACCCCCACCCGTCTCCCATCCCCCACCTCCCCACCATCCTCCACCACCACCCACAGTACAGCCAGCCGCACATCCTGCACATGCACCACGGCCACGGTGGCCCCTACATCCACCAAGCACACCACTTCGCCCAGCACCACTACCACCACCTGCACCACCAACACCACCACCTCCCCCATGCTTACCCAGAACCCCCCTCTTCCCCGCTGCCCTCCCCCGTACCTCCACTCACACCTCTCTCGCCCCTGCCGCCACCACTCACGCCCTCGCCGCTGTCCTCCTCCTCCTCCTCGGCGCTCCCCAACATGGAGGCGCAGCAGCAGCACCACGCCCACCTCCACCACCACCACCTGCTCTGCTCGGACGGAGACAACGAGAGCGTCAACTCCACCACCACCAACTCCAACGACGACACCACCGTCAACAACTGCAGCTCCGGCTCCTCATCGCGCGACAGCCTGCGGGAGCCAATCGGAGGAGCCACGCTGGGGAAGCAGACCTATCAGAGAGAGAGCCGCCACAGCTGGGACTCACCCGCCTTCAACAATGACGTGGTGCAGCGGCGGCAGTACCGCATCGGACTCAACCTGTTCAATAAGTAAGAAAGAACATGTGTCTGTAAATATAATAAACCGACTTTAAGAACATTTTGCTGATAATACTTATGTACTTTTACTGTAGTAGGATTTTTCATGCAGGAGTATTTTTATATTGATGTATTGGTACTTTTACTGCAGTAAAGGGTCAGAGTACTTCTCCCACTGCTGTCCTCAATATGTCATGTCCACATACAGCGCATAACTTCCTCCACTTGACATTTTAACTTCTCCTGTGTCTAAAAATTAGATGCTTTTAAACAACAGAACAGAAATTTAAATACAATTTGAAAAAAAAGAAGAACAGGCTAAAGGTGCGTCTCCTCTCGGCCGCAGGAAGCCGGAGAAGGGGATCCAGTACCTGATCGAGAGGGGCTTCGTGTCGGACACGCCGGTGGGCATCGCCAGGTTCATCCTGGAGAGGAAAGGACTGAGCAGGCAGATGATCGGAGAGTTCCTGGGCAGCCGGCAGCAGTTCAACAAGGACGTCCTCGAGTGAGACTTTCACAGACTGGTTCTGTTTGTTCTCTCTTGTGTTTGGTTGATTGTGTAGTTTATTAAGCAGCTGATGCTCGGTTTGTCTGTGTGTAGCTGTGTTTTAGATGAGATGGATTTCTCAGGGATGGATCTGGACGATGCTCTGAGGAAGTTTCAGGCTCAGATTAAAGTGCAGGGTGAAGCACAGCGGGTGGAGCGGCTGGTGGAGGCCTTCAGGTACTAAACTGCACTGCGGGTTCGATTCCCAGAGAACACATGGTGTGATTGTTGAGACCTGATTCGTTCTTCACTTCTTCTTCTCTGTCTCTCTGCAGTCAGCGGTACTGTGTCTGTAACCCGGTGCTGATCCGACAGTTCCAGAATCCAGACACCATCTTCATCCTGGCCTTCGCCATCATCCTCCTCAATACGGACATGTACAGCCCCAACGTTAAGCCGGAGAGGAAGATGAAGCTTGAGGACTTCATCAAGAACCTGCGGGGTCAGTCACTAGATCATCTCCATCTAGTTTACCTAATGCAGGTTGCACAAGTTTAAAACACACTAGTTTTAAAAATTTCTCTTTACTTTGGTTTAGACCTGCAAGAATTAGTCAATTAATCTATTTGTTGATTGACAGAAAATTTAATCAGCATCTATTTTGATCATCAAATAATCGCTTTAGTCATTTTAAGCAAAAACACTAAAATTTTTCTGGTTACTGTTTGATAGAATGTGAGGATTTTAATCCTTCTGTGTCATACACGATAGTAAATGAATATCTTTATATATCTTTAGAGTTTAGACTATTGATCAGATAAAACAAGACATTTAGAGATATCACCAGGATTTCACTATTTTCTGACATTTTATTATGAAAATAATCAGTTGTAAAAAAGAAGCTTTACTTTGGTTTATGACCAAATACTTGCAAAACTAATGACATTCCCATCAGCCTCAGCTGTTTAGTACTAATTATCAGATGTTAACATGCTAACATGCTAAACTAAGATGGTGAACATGGTAAACATTATACCTGCTAAACATCAGCATACAGTTAGCATGTCAGTGTGAGCATGTTAGCATGTTGACGTTAGTGCAGAAAATAGGCAGACAGAGCTTCTAGCATGGCGTCCGCCCTTTTTATGCACTTTTATAGTTTACGCATAAAAAAGTGGAAATGCTGGAAATTCGCAAAAAGTCAAAATATGTCAAAAAAAGTTTTTCAGCTTGGATGACAATAAATGATGTCATACAGGAAGCATGTGACTTAAACGTCCCTGAAGCTTCCGCCCCGCTGCAGAGATGAAACATGGCGGCAGACGTTTTTCACTGTCAGCTCTCTTCTTGGTCTCTGAGCAGCGTTCAGTACGTGTCTGTATAACTGACACAGAGCTGCTATCAAAACGCTGCCAACAGCAGGAAGCTGTGATGTCAGCTGTTTGTCCATCATGCTCTCCATCAGCAGGATGTGATGTCATCGCTTCAGCTCTGACTGTCGCTCGGTTCATTACATCTTCTTCTTTTCTTTTCTTACATCTTCTTCATTTGGGGGAAAACCTGACGACTGTCCTGTTTTTTTCATCATTTTATATTTCATATCTGAACCTTTGCTGTGACTGTGTTTCCCTCAGGTGTTGATAACGGTCAGGACATCCCCAGAGACCTGCTGGTAGCCATATATGGAAGGATCCAGAAGTGGGAGCTGAGGACCAACGATGACCATGTATCCCAGGTCCAGGCAGTGGAGAGGATGGTGGTCGGCAAAAAGCCTGTAAGACGCTCTGACTTCTCATACAAACATCTTAAAATCTGTACATAGGTGTAAAGTAACGTGTTGATAACAACAGCTCAAACAGGTCATTCCTTCTCCCTTCAAACCAGACTGTAATCTAGTTTTTCAGCCTCTTTCCATATCTCAAGCTAACATTTGCTAGATTTGAGTTTCACTAAACACAAAGTACAGCTGAGGCTGATGGAAATATCATTAACTTTGAGGGAATTTTGTCAGAAACTAAATTTTGGTCATAAAATGAAATGTTGATGTGGATGATGGCACTAGATGAAAGTCAGAGGATGAAAGTTATTACAATTCATCCTGAGATCTTTACAGGTTGCTGCTGCACAATAATATTTGAATTAAGTTTGGTGTGTGTGTGTGTGTGTTACAGGTGCTCTCCCTGCCTCACCGCCGGCTGGTGTGCTGCTGTCAGCTGTTCGAGGTTCCCGATCCAAACCGAGCTCAGAGGAGCGGCGTCCACCAGAGAGAAGTCTTCCTGTTCAATGACCTACTGATGGTAACCCTGTTTTTACTGGAGTATTTCCATGTGATAATACTTTATACTTCCACTACATTTCAGCTCATAATACTTATGTACTTCTACTGCAATACTTTAACTACATCAAGCTCATAATACTTATGTACTTTTACTGCAATACTTTAACTACATCAAGCTCATAATACTTATGTACTTTTACTGCAATACTTTAACTACATCAAGCTCATAATACTGAAGTATTTTTACTGTAGTAGGATTTTTCATGCAGGACTTTTACTTGTAATGGAGTATTTGTACGTTGCTGTATTGATACTTTTACTGCAGTAAAGGATCTGAGTACTTCTTCCACCGCTGTCTCACTCACATTGTCCATTTTGTGTGTGTTTTGTACTTCTAAACTATTTTGGACTTATTTGGGTACCGATCCTTACGCAGCCTCAGGATCTTCTTTCATGGAAGATAAATTGATTGTGTGTCACCAGAGTATCAGTTTTTCCCATGATGCCTTGTTGCTGTTTGATGCTGCGCTCCAGAAATGTCACAAAATCTGAAAATCTGACTTCCTATTAGAGAAAATGCAGATAAACAGAATAAGTAGGAACCCTGAACATGGTTTGTCAACAGGTTTTATCTCATGAGTCTCATGTTTTACCCATGAGACTCGAGTCCTAGTATAAAAAGTCTGTATTGTAATTCTAGTTCATTGATAAAGTGCTGCAGCTCTGCTGGTGAGGAGCACGTTCACCATTTCTCCACAGCTGAAGAATCAGAAGTCTTTCATGAAATTGAACCCACAGAGAATTATCACCAGAGTTTCTGGTCTGCATGTTTTCCTGGTTTTTCCAGCTGTTTTGTTTCTGCTTTTCAGTGGATTGTAGAATAATTTTGTCCATAAGTTTGTCTCTTTCAAGAACCGATAACATTAGATAACATGTTGGCCAGCAGAGGATCCTGTTTTACTAATCAGGAGCTACAGTGTGTGATTCCACAGATGCTGCAGCTTGTTAAAATGAGCCAGAGGTGGAAGAAGTAAAGAGATCATTTACCTAAACCTGCAGTTACTGATGTTTAGTAATGAACTCAGCTCTGACACATCATCAGCTTTAAGTTGATATGTTGAACTTGTTAGCAAACAGCTGCTTATTTCCACATCCAGCAGTTACGGAGCAACATTATCATTCATTAGGAGTCGTGTTTCTGTCCACCTGGTGAATGTAAGTCCAATATTCACTCTCTGTTAGCTGTTTCTGCTCTCTACCAACTCCTGAGGGAAATATCTGGCTCTTTAGCTGCTAAATGCTCCACTATGTTCACCAGCTAGTCTACAGCTAACTGTGTCTGTTTGCTGTTTGGTGCTGAGCAGGTAGTGTACAGTGGCTTTTTACAGCTTTTTCTCTGAAAACGACGCTATGAGAGCGCTGAGAGTGAACCAAAACAGTAAAGTTGCAGCCGGACAGATAAACAATGAGCTGAAACTCACTATAAAGCTCCGTAAAGCCGAGGGGAGCTGCAGAGTCACTGATAATTCTCTGTAGGTTCATCACTACGAGCCACGACCAACACATTACACACTGACAGATCAGACTGCTATTATAGAAATATACATTATAGACACTTTAAGTAAAAACACCACAATGTAAAAATACTCTGTTCCCAGTAAAAGTCCTGCATTTAAAATCTTAAAACTTACCTAAGTAAAAGTATAGAAGTATTAGCAGCAAAATGTACTTAAAGTATTAAAGTAAAAGTACTTGTTATGCCAAATGGGTTATATTTGTGTCATATTTCTCATATACTGTACATATAATTAAAATATTAATAGGCTACTTAATACTCTTCCTCTCCTCCGTCTTTCCCTTCTCTCTTCTCCACCTTTTACCCTGTCTCCTCTCCTCCTCCTCCTCCTCAGGTGACGAAGATCTTCCAGAAGAAGAAGACTTCAGTGACGTACAGCTTCAGACAATCGTTTCCTCTGGTGGACATGCAGGTCCACACCTTCCAAAACACCTGTAAGTACTGCTCCCTCCATCCGTCTCAGCTCCTCCTCTGTTTTATTTTTTATATTCTCTTTTTCTTCTTTGCACTTACTCAACTCTCTCAGCTGTCACACTTGGTTTCTCTTTCTTTTTCTATTTATACCCTGCAGTCAGCAGGCCCACACACACACACACACACACACCCATCCTCTCACATGTGCAGACACATGCATGCATATTTATAATACTCTACATACACTATGTGTTATGTTTTGTGCTTCTGAGCTGGAGATCTGCTGTGACAATAATATCAGCATTTTCAAATTTACCAGCTTATCTGCAAGTCTTAAAAAGGACTGAATTCAGTTCAAAAAAGCCTTAGAAAGTATTAAAATGTTTTAAAGGATATGACTGACAAATCTCATGTTTGGATCCAAACCAACAATGAACTGATCTACTAACAGTATTGTGTGTGTATCAAAGCCTGATATATCTTATTCCTCTGTTGTGTCCAAAAACTATTAAAAACCCGTCAGTGAGTCACACCGCTGCACTGGGTCACATGCGGTGTGGCTCATTGTCCCTACTGGTTTTCCATCATTCACACAAAAATGTGTTAAATTGAATTCTGTGTGATTTTTAAAAGGTCTTTAAAAGTCTTAAATTTAATTTGATGAATACTGCAGAAACCCTTCTTACAGTCTCTGTTAAAGTGTTCGACAAACTACAAAACTCTTTTAGATGGTGTTTAAAAGAGCAGAGTTAGATTGGGCTGTTTGCCAGCTGATTTTATTCTAACTGCCTTGGAGACAGTAAGAATGAAAATGTGGATCAACATGGGTACAGACAGACCCAAGAGTTTGCAGAAAGGGTCTGTGGGAACAAACGGTTGTAAAGGGGATGTGTGTGGATCTAGAAGTTGACATAATATGGGGGACAAAGATGTGTGGTCCCCCAAAGACTGCAGCGTGGCCTCAATAAGTTGCAGTAGAGTTGTGGTGTGTAAAAGATATTTTAGAAGGGTTGCGTAATGCTACATGTAGCTCCAAAGGGTGTAGGAGGTTTAGCATATACAAACTAAAGCATCCAGACTTTGCAGCAGGGTTCCTATTGGTCAAGAAATGTCAGTAGGGTTGCAATTTGGTTCGTGCAGCTCGAGAAGTCGCCGTTGTGTTCATTCTGTTCAAGAGGTTGCAGTAAAGCTGTTGCGGTGGGGCACATACAGTAGGGTTCAAGAGATTGTGGTAGGAGGATAGACTTCAGTCCAGAGGTTGCAGCAGATATATTTATGGGTCAAGGAACTGTCGTATGTAACGTATGGGTTCAGAGTCTGCAGGAGGGTTCATATAAAAACCTGAGGTTTTAGTAATGCATATAATGCATCCAGATGTTGCAGTAGTGAAGTTTGATTCATGATTGACAAACCTTTCATTTGATGTTGATGTTGGCAACATTAAAGCTATTATATGTAACTATTCTGCATTAAAATGTCTAAAAACGACTAGACCTATGTTATATATTTTGTTGAGGTGGGTACTTATATTATTCCAAATGTTTCCAACAATTTTCAAACCCAGAGAAATCAGTCATTTTAGTTATGTAACGGTCCGTTTCATTGATCATGATGATCATCTTATGCACATGCGTCAGTGTTCCGTTTGTTCGTCTACCAAAGAGTATACACATACAAGATAATACGTTGGCATTGTGGTTGCCAGAAATATATAAAAGTCATAAATTAACTTTTATCCAGTTTTAAGTCACATTTTTATGATCCAACTTTTTAGATTTTGGTCATTTTTAACTGAATCTTTTAACCAGATGAAGGATAGTCATCGGACGTCTGGATCTCAAGTTATCAGTTTGGCTCGCAGCCCCTCCCAGACGTCTTCTGTCCACTGAACAACATCGGAAAAACACAGATTTTTAACGTGAAACTGCTTTATTCAGTATTTCTACCAGTATTAATCCCTGGGACTGTTTGTTCTGGAGAGGGGAGACCTCTGTGGATGATTCGGCTCCCAGTAAAAACATCCTGAACAATGAACACTGAATCCTAACCGGGAGAAGCTGGTTGTTTAACAATAAAGACAACAACTCCCATGATGCCACGCTACTTCACGACGTCATCAAACTCTGTCTTTTGTTATTGTTTTGATTGAGAGAAATTACATATTGTGCGTTTAACTGTTGGTTTCAGAACTGAGAACTGTGGTGTGAAAATTGGAGGTGCCACCTGCTCATCAGTCAACCCAAACTTCAAACCTTCACTTTGTGCTAACAAACAGGTTGCAGCAGTGAACATACGGGTCCCAGGATTGCAGTAAGATATTTATTAGAGCCGGACCGATACTGGACTTATGAAGCCAATACCAATATTGATATTTGAGAGTTAAAATAATTGTGACCAGGATAAGTACTGAGACATGTTAGACAAACTATGTTGTTTCTAGAGTTTCAGTTTCTAAACATATTTTATTTCTGTACTGCAGTTTCTTGTTACAAGGCTGCTTAGCTGCTTTTCCTCTAAACATGACTCATTCAACCGACACATTTTTCAATAATGATGTTAGCACAGCCAGATACAGTCGTGTGTGTGTGTGTGTGTTTGTGTGTGTGTGTGTGTGTGTGGGTGTGTGTGGTTTCCAAGCCTGTATTTCAGCAGGGATGAGTTGGCTCTCAGTCCTCTGCAGCAGATTGGAGTTGGTGGCGTTTCAAATCTGCCTCAGCACCTGTTAACAGGATGCCTCGCTCTGAAGACTTCAGCTCCAAAATCACATCTCCTCCATTTTCAAAAAGGCCATAAATATCTGAACCACCCACAAAATGACAGCAGACCTGAAACTACAGCACATCCTCAACCCGTTAAAGGGCTGAGAATGTGTACTGAGTACTTTCTGACTCTGCCTGTGCTTCTCAACTTTAAGCTCATCGGTTCCTCCCACAGACTGTATTTAAAGATGGACGTAGCGACGTCACCCATTGGTTTGCATTTAAGCCAGTTTGTTTATTTTCAGCACCATCTTTTCTGTTTGGAGCCAGTACCGTACAAATAAAGCCGAAATTAGTTACTGTAGTTTTTAACAAACAGGAGAAATTAGTGCATCCACATTGTGTATGTGTGTGTGTGTGTGTGTGTGTGTGGGACTGAGTCAAAATAAACTACAGTGTGTGTGTTGATGGTGATGAAGGAACATGTGACCCAGTGCAGCGGTGTGGCTCACTGTGTTTTTAATAGTTTTTGGACAACGGAGGAATAAGATATATCATATATACTGTATATATATAATACTTGTTAGTAGATAAATTCATTGTTGGTAATATTATAATATCATATAATATTAATAATTTCATTAGATGGAATCAGTTACATGTTAAATTTTGCACATAGATTTTGGCCATTTCAGTGTCAGCTGCACTGCATCACATTGCAGTTTCACCATTGTTCAGATATTTCTGGGTTATTTGTGGGATCCACAGTGTCGTCTCAGAGCTGACGTGTTGTTAATGTGTGCTGAAGCTGCAGCAGTGGTTGTTTAGTTGTTTGGTTGGTTAGTTTTGTTGTTGTTGTTGTTGTTGTCGTTGGCAGCTCTTGTTGTCCGGTTGGAGCTAAATGTGAGTTGGCAGATTGTGGTGATGACTGTAACCAGGACAGATTGTCCCATATGATTCATCAGCACAATCATACATGGACTGCTGGTGTGTGTGTGTGTGTGTGTGTGTGTGTGTGTGTGTGTATCTTGTGGGAGGTGGGTAGGTAGGAAGGTGTGTGTGTGTGTGTGTGTGTGTGTGTGTGAACTGGCTAAAGATCAGCTTGCTAGCATTATTGTTGTGCATACTGTATACTACATGTAGAAACCACACCGGGTCTGCGGGACACGTCTCAGCTGTTTTTATTAACACAGTAATCATATTACAACACAATAAGAAAACAGAAAACAGCTGAGCTCTACTTGAGCCTGAGAACACAATGATGGTGCCTTTGGCTGCTATAACCATTATTTGTCGTTGTTTTTGGCTGTGGGGTGTGTGTGTGTGTGTGTGTGTGTGTGTGTGGGGGGGGTTCCTTCCTATTCCCCTTTTTCAATAGATTTGTAATTTAATTATTTAATTCCTTAATCTTCCTTCTTGCTTCTGTCTTTTGTCTTTATGTTCTAAAATAATTAGCAAACATAGTTCAACATTGATTTATTGTAGTAATCAGCTGTTACTTTGCATTACACAGAAATATTTTGGTATGAAAAACATCATTTTTGATCAACAAACAGTATTCTGTATTACTCATAAATGTCTGGTATTTTTTGACAATCTGCTGGAAAATTGATTAAATAATTGATTGACTCACTGATTGATTCAGTGAGTGATGATGCTGTAAGAGCAGATAGACCTCTCCCCACAATATACTTGTCTGCATTCAGGGGGCGACTACCCCGTCCCAGTATGGCGGCCATGTTGACACATGGATACAGTGACTAGCTGCATGTATAAATCCAGCATGTTAGCATGCTAACATTAGCATTGAGCTCAAAGCACTGCTGTGCTTAAATGCAGCCTCACAAAGCCACTAACATGGCTGTAGACTCTTAATCTTGTTTATGTGCATTAAAAATGTTCATGAAGTCAGGTGGATATAAATATATAGAAATACAGAGATTCCTGCTTCCTCTGCTCTGATAGATTTCACCTTGTTACTGTTTGTTACAGCCTTCTCTCTTTGATTCTGAGGGACTGACACCAAAAAGATGTTTAATGTTGGTGTTTTAGATCACTGAAACCTTTTCTGCTGTTAAACTCCACTGTAGGAGATCTCTGAACACGACATCAGAACATGTCATCTTCTTTTAACCGTCAATAAAAAGCAGGTCATGTTAGCTTTGATGTTTAGCTCTTCACAGGAAGGTCAGAGAGGTCACAGTCTGTAACGTGTATAACGTGTGTAACGTGTGTAACGTGTGTGTGTCGTGTCTCACCCAGACTACCCTCACGGTATCAGACTGACGTCGGCGAACCCCGGAGGAGAGAGGAAGGTGCTGATCGTCTTCACGGCTCCGAGCCAGCAGGACCGAGCTCGCTTCACCTCCGACCTCCGAGAGAGCATCGCAGAGGTCCAGGACATGGAAAAGTACCGGGTGGAGTGTAAGTGTACTCCTCACTGCAGGTGTGGTAACAGCCGCCGTTGTAGTACTATATGTAGTGTAGTAGTGGTAGTAATAGTTTCAGTACTTGAAGAGGCAGAGGCAGTTATGGTAGTGTTACTAGTAGTAATACTGTAATAATAATAATACATTGATAGTAACAGTAAACTTTGCTTAAGTAGTATTTAATTACTGTGATAGCATTCAGACACTAGTAATATCAGAGGAAGTAGTAATAATAGTAATAGCAGAAGCAGTAGTAGTGCTAAAATGTAGTAATGGTACTTGTAGTGGCAACAGCAGCAGTACTAGTAGCAGTACTAGCTGCAGTACTAGTAGCAGTACTAGCAGCAGTACTAGTAGCAGTACTAGTAGCAGTACTAATAGTAGTAGCAGTATCTCCAGAAAACTGTGATTCTGCCTTCGCAATAATTAACACAAATTCAAGAAATCTCTTCAGTTTTGCTAAATTACCAAAACTTTTCCAGATGAAATGTCCAAATGAACAGACGCTTGTGATTTGGACCAATCGTGGCGTTTGGTGTGGTGGTAACTGACGACATCGCAGCATTCAGCAAAGATTCAGGACAAATCTCACCTGCCAACAGAAATGATGCCATAGAATTTAGAATTTGGGCTTATTTTCCCTCTGCTCTCTCCTCTCCCTGCAGCCGAACTTGAAAAACAGAAAGGTGTGATGCGTCCTGGTGTGTTGACGGGGGGAGGACCAGGAGGTGGGGGGATGGCGGGCGGCGGGCCCAACACCAGTGGTGTGCCAGTAAAAGGCGAGGTGGTGAACGGCACCATGGGTAGGCCAAGCCTCGATGACACATACGCGTCAGTGGACGGACTCAAACGCACGGCGCTCAGCTCCTCACTGAGAGACCTCTCAGAGACAGGTGAGAGCCACAACTATGCTGCCTATTGATTATATTGATACAGAATCTGTTCCTATCACTTGGAAAATAACAACATACGTGTTTTCTGTGATGTCCTGAGATGTGACTGAGATTTGCAAACTGTTTGTTTACTGCTGCAGTTTTTTATTATGAGTCAGTGACTCAGAGCAAACCTACATCTGTGGTCTTATGCAACTGATGAAATAGTGATGAAATCTAAAATGGTAATATTATACAGTAAGATGGAAGTCTAATGTAATGTTGTGATGCTCTTTCTCCACCTACTGGACAGCTACCGGAACTACAACACAAAATTAGAAAGGGTGATAATAAGTAAAAGTCCTGCATTAAAATATTACTTAAGTAAATGTATAAAAGTGTGTCTTAAACCAACAGTCAGGAGCCCAAATGAAGAGTGAAACCTGTTTTTCTTGCTGTAATCATTCCTCCTGTTCATACTGACCATTAGAAGATCCCTTCATAATGCACTTACAATGGAAGTGATGGGGGACAAAATCCACATGAAGCTAATATGAAGCTTCAGCGTCCAAATGAGTCAAATCAAGTAGATATCTTTCAACGTTACAGTCTTTTTAGTGCCAAAGTCCCTCTTTTTGTTACTATACTTCCACCACAGCTCAACAGGGAAACACTGTCCGAGGAAACACAAAGAGGGAATTTGATGCTAAAAAGACTGTAAATGTGGCAGATATCCACTTGATATGACTAACTCAGACTGCTGAAGCCTCATATAAGCTTCACATCTACTTTTAAATGACTGTGTGGACACACTGTGGATTTTGGCCTCCATCACTTCCATTAAAGCACATTTGAAGGGGATCTTTTAATATCCAGTATGAACAGGAGGAATGATTACAGCGAGGAAAACCTCTTTCACTGTTCATATGGACACCTGACTGCTGGTTTAAGACAGACTTCACAAAATTGTGAACCTTTCAGGTAAAGTGTTACTGAAACACCCAGGGGTAGATGTGTTTATCATCTTTGTTCATAGAAAAATCAGATATTCTTTGTTAAATTTAAGTATTACAGCCTGTGTTTTTTTCCAGATGAGTTAGATGAAATCTGGCATGTTTTAAAATTTTGTTCAACATTTTGGGAAATAAACTGTACATCTCATGTCTGTTAAGTATGAAGTCAGGATTTCATTAGCTTAGCATAGTACACCTCAAAAATACACCTAGCAACACCTCTAAAGTTCACTAATTAACACTTTGTATGTTTTTTTAAAAAATCTGTATACGAACAGAAATGTAAATGCACAAGTGTTAATGTTGCTTCATTCTGATTGGGTAATAGGGAAGCGAGGTCGTAGGAACAGTGTGGGGTCATTGGACAGTACCATTGAAGTAAGTTTGGTGCTTAAAGCATGCATGATGTGACCTCCTAGCACGCTGCTGCAGCATGTTCATCTCATTCATAACATCTGAGTGTGTTTGTTTTTTCCTCGGGTCATATGTATTATTATTCTATTATTCCAGCTTTAGATGTTTAAAAAAGTCAAGAATGTTTTTATTTTATTTTTGGGGGTGACTTTCACCTTTATTTGAAAGTCAGTAGATACAGGAGATACGACATGCAACAGTGGTGATACCGGCCAGGGGCCCGTTTCATTATACGATTTGCAAGCATGGTTTACACGCAGATCGCAGATGGTGCTACTGTCCCCTTTCACAAATGATTGTCACTTTCAAATTGCAGATAAATTGGCGAGTCCTACAGTCCTGTCGTGTGAACACAAGAGGAAATGATTGCATGTTGCAAGTCGCAGCTTGCATGTTGCAAATTTGGTGAAATGGGCCCCGGTATTAAACTGGGATGTTGCAGCTGTATGATATGCATCTTAACCAATAACCCATCAAGACGCCTCCATTTTTCTTTCCATTTGTCTTCATCTTCATCACTCCTTCTTCTCCTTTCCTGCATGTCTGTCCTGAAATCTGCCCGTTTAACTCACTGACATCAAATCACGTACACTGTTCAGTGCAAACATGAAGTTTTGAGATTACTTTTCTTTCAAGCAACTGTTGATTTCAGTTCAGTTCATGTGCAGCGAAAATCTACTTGCAAAGACTTGAAAGTTGGTCGTCTGTTTCAAGCGACTCTGCCGTTGTACTGACGAATTGATGACGACATTCCTATCATTCAGCTGTTACGCAACCCAACTGGCACGGTGGTGAATGAATGACACTAAGCTGAAGCAGATGACCGGTGGTTGTGGTGTTGAGTTGGCTTGAAGTGCTGAAAGGTGTGATGATGTTTGTCTTGACGTACAGGCTTTCTGTTTATGGATATCTGTTTCTTGCTGTAGTGTTCACTTGTAAGAGCTGTTGTGTCACCATTCAAACACCAACATCAAGTGTAAAGGTGCATTGTATTAAGTGATAATGAGAGCCACCACCATAAACATGTTGCTCCCATACTGGCCTGGAGTGCAAATGCCCACATAGCAGCTCTGTGAAGCTGTGCGTCCTAAATGCTAAAGCATAAACTTTCTGTTGGAGTCGGTTTGAAGCCCAGAATTGCAGCTTCTAGTCGGCGCCATCTTTTCCGTTTGGAGCCAGAAGCTTCCAGATAAGGAGTTCGGGGGGTGTTTCTTTTCACGCTCTGGAAACACGTCCTGCTGCCTTGGACGCAAGCTAACACTAGCTTACTGAACACTTGGGCTAACGTTTCCTACTTTAGCTAAACTGTGCTAACAGGGCAGGTATCGTAATCAAGTAACATTAAACTTAGTGAAATATTGGGACAATAGTGCGCCTCAGTGTGAGTCCCTGAGCCGGGGAGAGCAGCAGGTGAGCCAACTGTCAATCACAGCTGTCAATCAACGCCCACATGGCAGACATTTTTCAAATCTTATTAACAGAGCAATAATTTCCAAAATGACCACCAGCACACTTATTAGAGGGCCTGAATTTAGAGACTGAGACCAGAATGACTCGAGAATGAATGGGAGTCAGTTGGAGCAGCTAGCGGCTGTCAGCGGCACTTTAAGGAACTTCAGTTGGGCTGTAAAGTATAACCCTGCAGCCCCTGCAAGGCAGGGGGGCCGAAGGGGCCCCCCCTGTCAACATGTCAACAACTATGATAAGAATAAAACAAAACAAAAAAAAATAAAATTCAAAAACATTACAGTTATATACTGTAGGATGCACATCACGATATTGACTACACTTTCAGAGGCAATATTGGTGTAAAAATTTAATATTTTTATCTTTTATTCTATTATTATTTTATATCAATACAACTCAGTGACATCATCACAGTCTGAAAACAGAGCCACTTTGAAAATGAAAGGAAAACACCAAAGTAGTAAATGATACCAAAGAGCTTTGTAAGAGCCACAAGTTTGCATTACGGTGCTGTACTTCAGCCTCGAGACATGCTAAAGTCTGCGTGCTAACGTGCTCACAATAACAATGCTAACATGCTGATGTTTAGCAAGAATTTGGACATTAATCATTTGGACAAATTAAGATTTTGACCTGATGATAGCGCTAGATGAAAAGTCAGAGGATCATCAGTTATTAAAAATCATCCTGAGGCGGACATGAATGTCTGAACCAAGTTTCATGATAATCCATCCAATAGTTGTTGAGACATTTCAGTCTGGACCAAAGTGGTGGACGAAGTGATACTGCCGTCTCCAGAGTCACGCCGCTAGTTTGGCTGAAAAGTTTGCTGATGTCATCAATGTTGAAGCCTCCATGAATACACCAACAGAGTTTTCAAAACAGTCCCTGCTCCTAAATCAATACTGTCATGAAGTGTGAGGAGTCTCTGGTTCCTGAAGTGTTTTTCCTCGTTCTGTATTCACATTTCTAATGTTTCCTTAATCAATGTGACTGAATACACAAACTCAGGACTCTCCTGATAATGTGACGATCCTACAGGTTTATATTCCGACTCCAGTTTACAGTATTTACACTTTTTGTCAGTGAGAATACTACAATACCCATGAGCCTCTGCTGCTGTTGCTATGGAGAATAAGCTAATCAGAGCATAATCAATTCAAAACGCTTCATCACTGAAGTTAAATAGACAAAACGTGTCACCATGGTTACTGAATTTACTCAAAGTGACCCAGAAATTAAAAGTGAACTGATTTAATCTGTAAAATCACTTCAATCACCGTTAGCGGCACACCTGACCAAATTTGAAGCTCTGTGATTGGCTGTTACTTGCTGAAATGCACCTTGGGAGTCATAGTTAACTTCCCTAAAATCTCTATGTCCACAGTCTTGTAGCTTCGACTTTCTCTAAAGAACCAGATATTTTCTAACAGTTGTTCATCTTTTGTTGTGATGATTCAACCAGGAGAGTTTTTCATGTTGATCAAACTGTAGAAGAGAGAACTGAGAGTCTCTGACAGTCTGAAAGAAACATAAACGAGACTTTAACAGCAGGAACCAGGAGCCTGAAGTATCTCCTCCCACTTTACACCTCTATTACCGTCATCTGATGATTTATGCTTTGGAATAAAACCCAAAGGCAGCAAATTCTCTAAATTTTTATAGCGTACTGAAATTATGGATGTATTAAGAGAACTGGATACGGTGCCGCTGCTCAGCCTTGCTGCCAGCTTCTCTCAGTGGCCAGTTGCAGTTTTGCAGTGAAAAAATACCCTGCGGCCCAAAAAGACCTCCATTATAAAAGAGACGTCTGTGAAACTGTTGACAGGACACCTCCAACTGCAAAAAATAATTATTACTCTTTCTATTTTGAGTTTTTGATTTCATATTTGTTAAACTTTCACTTGAGCCTAGAAAAGTGCGTGATGTCATCCCAATGTGAAGTCTGTGGGCCGAGCAGGAGAAACATTACTGCGAATGTTCAGTCTGCTGCACAACCCGGAAGCTAGAAACTTGTTGGGCTCATGCGCCATGAGCAGTTCTCATTTGACTGAATAGGCGCCATCTTTGAGTCTGTATCCAGTTCTTATAATACATCCATGACTGAAATGAACTGAAGTCAGGCTGCGTGGACAGTAAGAGATGGCATGCTTGTGGAAAAATCACCACAGTGGTTCTTTTAAAAAGTGTAAACTATTTATAATCTGCTGTGTTTGTATGTCTTCCTTTTTTCTCCCTCTCGGTTCCTCCGTCCTCCTCTCAGGGTTCCATTATTAGCAGCCCCCGGCCTCACCAGCAGCGCCCCCTGCCTGCTGGAGGTCTGTCCTACAGCCCCATGATGGTCCCTTCATCTCCAGCAGCTTACCGGCCGCACCGCCCTACTCAGAGCCCCGGTACGGGGGTGGGGGGTGGGCCGGGGCTCTGTCACAACCAGGGAGGGGTCACCACCTCCCCACTCGTGAGCGGGGGAGGGGCTGGGCTCGGAGGAGGGATGGTGGGTGGGGGAGGACCGACTGGCGGCGGCCTGCTGGGGAATTTCTTCGGCAGCCGCAGAGGCAAGGTTCCTGGTCCCCTGACGATGACATCACCCACACCGCAGGGTCCCCCGAGTCCCCTGATGATATCATCACCCCCCCATTACCCCGCCCCCGCACCTCCCATCCCCCACCCATCCTCCCCTTCCCCATGCCCCTCCCCCTCAGCCAACCTCGGCCAGTCGGACTCGGGAGGAGTTGGAGGGGGAGGAGGTACGGGAGGGGCGCCGTCCAAGCTGCAGGCTCTGCACGCCCAGTATTGCCACGGCAACAGTGGAGGAGGCGGAGTCAGTGTTACTGGGCACCAGCAGCAGCAGACCCCCCCCCCACCTTACCATCATCATCACCGCTACCACATGCAGAGCATCCCGCAGCACCACGTCCTCTCGCACAGGGTCTCCGTGCCGCGGCGGCAAGGCCCGTCCGGCTGCGCTCCCTCTCATACCCAGCAGCATCAGAGGATCCAACACAGCGCCGCCCACCCACGCTACATAGGCTCAGGGTTCATCACGCCCCCTCCACTGTCCCCGCACTCCCCCATCACCCCCACTACCCCACACGGACTCTACCACTCGCACCCAGTGGCGGGAAGGCCGGGTGGCGGCGCCAAGCTCCCACTGACCATCTCGCACTCGCAGCCCCACCCCCACGCTCATACACACTCTCACAACCACGCCGTGCACACACACTCCCCCCTCAGCCCCTCCCCCTCCGCTTCCCCCTCCACCCACTTCATCTTCTCCACCCCGCCGCCCCAGACGCCCTCGGCGCGCCTCGTCAGCCAGACGCTGCCGCAGCCCTACGGCCCCCAGTACCCACCCCTTTCCTCCATCCCACCTCCCCCTCCGCATTCCCCCTTACCTCCCCCATCGAACGCCCCGCTCTCCCCGCACCCAGGGGCGGCGGGCGGGCAAGGGGGCGGCCCCAAATCGAAACCCGTCAGTCGGATCAGCACAGTCGTGTGAAGAGGCAGAAGACGAGGGCAGCGGTTCGCCACCCCGCTGTGAGCCACCGGGGGGCGGCGGTGAGAGGGAGCAGGAGGGGGAGGAGGAGAGGAGGAGCAGGGGGAGGGCAGATGCAGGTGTATCAAAGTGGCCGCCTGGTGAGAAGGAGAGCACTGAGAGCGGGGAAGAGGAAGTTACTCAGCCTGTGTTATTTTCACATCCACTTCCCCCGCAGGTAGACGGACTCTCTCACACTGAACGACGAGGGCAGCTTGTACCCTGCAGGGGCAAAACTGCCCACAGAGCAACAACACCAAGGACAAATCACTGCGTTTTCAGTCACATGAAGCTGAAGAAAAACTCCCACACAGCTCCGCCGTCTTGGTGAGAATGTCCTCATCTTCCCTTCGTAGTGCCCTTCTGAGGAGGACATGTTTGTAGTTCTTCACTGACAGAGGAAGTGTTTGTGTCATATTGTGGGTAAGAATTTGTGAGTCGCTGTGGTGGACAAATGGTTCAGGGACCAGATTTGAAGGGAACAGTGCCTGAGAATTTAACACAAGGGTTAGCACTCGATGCTAACACTATATACCGTCTTAGTTGAGGGGACAGTTCAGGTTTTTAGGAAGCCTGAGTCCTTTTACTATATTCCAAAAATCACACTCGTCTTGCACCGCTTTGTTTTTTCGCACAAAAAGCACTTGTACCATTGTTTTGGTTGTTGACATATTACAAGCCATGAGGTGTTACTGAGAAACAGAGGTGGTTAATGTTAATATGGTGCAGTTTCTGTGTCTTAGACAGGCATGCATGACCTGTGCAATAGCTAATGAGTGTCAGTGTGTCTATGGTTGAAATCCTATATGCAGGGGGAGGGATGTGTTGTGATTTAAAGCCCCAGTCCAGAGTTTATTTGGCCATAAAAAAGTGCATTTGTGAAGGTTACTGACTTTGCTTTCTACATTTGTTTTCAAATTCTAAATAAGCCATCAAAATAAAAACTACAGGTGTTTTTTTACCTTTGTGTTTTGCAAAAATTACTAATGAGAGCGAAACTCTCAAAGCCTTTAGTGTTTGTGGGTTACAGGGTTTCAGCAGGGTGCACTATGTTGTTGTTGTGGATTGGGACATTAAAATTTGGCATTTCTAATACTTTATTCTTGTAAAGGGGGATTTATTTCATCATTTGTACTAAAACAGTGAATGCTCTCCCTCAAGTATCCCAATATATATGAAAGTGTAAGCCTGAATCTGTCAGAAATTATAATATATGTCAACTGTATTTCATGCTCTATATTGTGTGTGACCCTCTATGTTGCCAGGGAAGGAGATTACACTGAAAGGTGCCAAACAGGGTGCAGTCTGGGAAACAGAGTCTTTTGTGTCACTGGCTTGTCTGCCTTTGATGAAGCCTGGGAGCTACAGTACCTAAACACAGTCACCCAGCCGCTGCCACAGGCTCAGTGTTTTTTCAGGTTACATTAAACAAGTTCTTCTTTTCCCTAAAACATAGATTCCTGAAAATGTTCAGTGATTTGGGTGGGAAGTTAAAATTAAAAAGTTTATACCCAGTTTTGAAAATCAAAATTTTGCGTCGTCCAAACAAAACACCTTTTTTAACGATGGTTGGTTTAGAAACAGTCTGACGCCTGAAAGATTCAAAGAATGTGCAGGTGTTGTTCATGGACATCAGTGTCAGCATCAGTGTCTCCTAATGCACATGAACGTTACATGTATGTGAACACCAGGGGGCAGTGTTGCATTAACAAACCAAAATGTACAGAAAACAAAAAACTCCGAAAACATTTTTTATGGATGCCAAGAGTCGCTGTGGTTACTAATCATTTTTAAGGCCAGTTATCTCAAAATTACAACTTGATTATCAATTTTTAACTTTTAACTAATAATAAATTATGTTTTTATTATTTTAAGAATGTTATCTCAAGATAATGGTTTAATATCTTGTTGTCTCAGTCATCCTGAGAGGATCAGGATCAGGATCTGTGGATGGTGGTAATAACAGTAACATTATGGATAAGCCTGCTTACTGGACTTAGTCTCAAATTTTCACTCATTTTTCTTCTGGAACTTCTTTTTCAAGGCTGATTTGTCAAGATAATAATATATGGAAGTCTCGATGATCACAAAACTATGTTTGACATTTCTGGTTAAAGTTACAGTTAAATCATCATCAGAACAATGAGCTAAAAACTAAATATAAGCACCATGTGTTGTCTCCAGATCTTAAAAGTTGTGATGTTGACAACAAAAAATGCTGCAGTAACCACTCCGCTCAGGGCTTCCCGACATTTTAAGCCTTTGAAAACACACAAAATGTATATTCGAAAAAATAAATTCACCACATGCAGACAGATATTTACCAGAGTTTGGCTGGTGATAAATAATTAATAATTTCCCGCCCAGATTGCGTTAGTTTTTTTCTTTAGGATGTGAAATCTTCATTCGTTTATAAAAACCTGAAAGGTTTAATGAGCCCTTGTTCACAACTCGTCATGTTGCAAAATGGAGAATAAGGTGCCTTCAAAGACGGATGGTACAGTATAAACTGATCATAAGAAATTATGTTGAATGAATTTCAGAATACCTCCTGGCAATAAAGAGACAAATAAGTAATATATTGATTGATTGTATCTTTTCACAAAAGCAAATATTAAGCCATTTACTGCGTTTTTAAATCTGGCTGAAAGACTGAGTCCTTCGTCTCCGTCGTCATCCAACAAAGACACAAAGGAACCTGAAAACTGGACCTAATGTTATCTTGAAGGACTTGCTGACGTCTCAGAGGACCGGAGAGCAGAACATCTTCACTGTCACGCAGAACTAAGTGAAATATTCTTGAACAAACTCATTTTTATGATTAGTTTTGCACTTTGAGTTAAACCTGCCATTCCAGTATCGAAGTGTATTCTCTCTTTCTCTCTTCATTTGATCGAGATCACAGGATGTCAGGGCAGGAAGCCCATGATGGCTGGTAGAAAGCCTTTTTTGACAAGAAAAAAAAACTCTCAGTGCTGGTTGCTTTCCTGTCGAGGTGGCTGGTTTAGTCAGCCTCATATAAATATTCACCAGCATTTACTGGTGGATGATGGGAAATCTCTCTGATGCTGTGAATGCAAACATTAATGACACATTTCCCTGTGATTACGTGAATGCGCCAACTGTAGATATTAACTGTACAGTGTGTTTTATTTTCAATGGGGCCAACAGCATCGATCTGTAACTGAGGTCAGAACTGCTTGAATTAACAAAATGTATGCTCTAACAACCAAACGTTCATTAGGGTTCTTCAGGTTATTTGAGCATCTTAGGGTTCCTCACTAGTAAAAACAAAACAACAGAAAATCCAAAAATGTGTTTTAAAGAGGCCCTTTGTGTTTGAGGTTTGTGGAAATGCCATCATGGATTATAATTGATGGATTATATTCATTTGACGTTCCTCAGGGAACCATCTTGGGTCCCCTGTTGTTTTTAATCTGAAGAACCATTGACTTTTTAGAGTGTGCTACTGATATTATTATCAATATTGTTGTGTGACAAGCTTCTACTAACATAACGTATTCCTTGGGCTGTTTTTGTATTTTTAGCATTTTTAATTTTGTTATGTGCTTATGAGTGTGAGATGATTTTTTTCTTTTCTGATTTGGGCATCTTATGGAAGTACTAAAACCTTTTTAATTTTTGATATGTTTACAACAAAACCAAGAATTTTCTGTGACTAACATACAACTTGTTCTAATATTTTTAATACAGACTTTGATAATTACTTTAACTCGCCCACGCATGCTCACGCAAACACACACGCCTGCACACCTCTGAATCATCACAAAGCCTCAGCGAAGCCTCTCGCCGACCTTTTATAGGAAACAAGCAAAACTTCTGCTACCAAACAACCTTTCAAAACCATACAGACAAACAACACACAATATGGATTTCTGGAGCATTGAGCCCCTGTTGTGCATCTACAATAACTTTCGATCATTTTGCCTCTTTGCAGGGGCCTTATTACTAACAGTAACACCGTGTTTAATGCAGACTAAAACAATTAAACACACTTGAAATAACAGAATAAACTTTTCAAGGAGAACTGCATCGACCCTACCTCGCAACGAATTACACAACTCTTCACCCTGTTCCACTGCCCGAGCTAAAATCAAGCACTAAAGTTCCCATGTTAAAGCTCCGTACCTGTACCTTTGCATGTTTTAGCCTGTTAATTACAAATCACATGTACTTTAAACTACTGCCAACCATTTCTCAAATCAGTTTTTAGATTTATTATTTTCTTCCAGGAAGGGTTAAAAAAAATCAACATGCAGAGACTTTGCAGTTACAGATAATCTATCATTATCAACATTTTTTAAGGGTTCAAGCATTGACGCTGTTGGAAGCCTACTCTTTTATTATTATTATTATATTTATTATTATTATTTGGCCTTTGTGGTACAATAAGGAGGCTTCCCAAAACGCAAATTCAGCCATGTTCTCGGCTTTCAGGTCACCCAGAGTTGCACCCAGTGCTTGGACCCTGGTATACAGGGGTCCAAGCTCCAGGTCTAGTTTACCTTTGTTTTTTAGGGTTACGTCACTGTTTTTACCAAATAATTCAGTTTAAAGCAAACAATTTGTTGAAAACTCAGTTGATGCATTCAAAAGTGCTCCGACATTTTGTGATTTGAGAGTCGGTTGCTGAACAATAAACCATTTGTACTTTGTACCAATTTGTACTTGTTTCTTGAATCATTGGTTTGATTTGCTCACATATCTCATCAATGCAATACTTAAAGCAGCCAACTATCAACTCTCAGATGTAATGATTAGAGGATTAGCTATCTGCTGCCATTTTCAAGTCTCTACAAGATGATTTTCAGAGAAATGAACTAAACATTGATGGCTGCCTGGAAAGTAGGAGATCAGTGTAATTATGGTTTAAAGGAATAATGTGCAATATATTCCGTGTAAAAACATTCAAAAACACAGGTATGGTCCTTTAAACACTCAATTTAAATATGTTTCCTCTGCCCGTGTCTGCTCTCAGCTATCGGTTTGCATGTGGTATTTATTACAGTATCTGCACTGAATGAAACTGTATTATAAACATGAATGTACATAACCATCGTTATATGAAAAATAACAGTACGAGTACTCACTTTGCTCGGCAGCAGGCAGTTTGTCTCTGGCTGGTTTTACATCAGGAACCGAAGGTCCAATTTTTAACATCAACAGAAACAGATTTGATCTGACTGCTGCAGGAAAAACAGGGAACATTTCAAAAAATCCTTATCAGAGCTCATCAGATCTGGTTCAGGTAAAGTTAAAAATGTTGGATTCATTATTCTGTTCCTGTGTAAAGACAGTCTGTGTTGTGTGTATCTATACAAGGGCAATGAAGTTGTACGTAATAACAATGGATTGCTTTATGGGAAAAAAATCTTGTTTATAATGTAGAGCAAAGAGAGACTGGAATAGTCCTTGTAAAATTGTACGAGTACAGTGTCAAATACGTGTCAACAGAGACGACATTATTTTAAAAATTATGTATGGAAATTTTAGCTGTGTATATAAATATATATTACTTGTACTTTGTTTTTGAAATTGCAGAAATATGGAAAAAGTGGAAATATTTATTGCTCTAAAGATATAAAAATCTGTTCATGTTGATGGAAAGACGTGTCCTGTGGTGTTTACACACACACACACACACACACGCACACACACACACGCACACACACACGCACACACACACACATGCACGCACACACGCACACACACGTTGACATTACTGTGGGCTGATGATGGACCTGCTGACTTCAAATGATCCGTCCTCATCCAGCGTTTCCAGCTGTCCTCCATTTAACTTTAGGCTGAGCTAACTTACAGGACAAAGGATGAAGTGTGATCAACAACTACAGTCTTCCAAACACTTCCTCTACGCGTTTATAATAAATCTGTTTTATCGAAGCAAACATGAAAAATAAATCTCCTTTTATCTCTAATCTACTGAGTATATCTCTGTAAAAAGATGAATTTAGAATAATTAAATAGTAAAGCTGATCTGTCTGTGCTGTAGGATGTGTAGTGTACTCACACTAACTCTTTATTCTGCAGCCATCACAGCCTGTCTGTCATGTGACCAGCAGGTGTAACACACCTGGATCCATTTAAACTCCATCCAAGCACCTCTGAGGGGCTTTTCATTTAAAAGGGAAGATTACCAGCAGTCCATATGATACAAAAATAACCTGAGATTATGTGTTTACCCTCATGTTCAATTAAATTACATCAACCTGTACAAATTAAAGGCTCAGGCCATGTGGTCATTAAACCACCTTTTTATCTTAGTTTTTAATGAAGTTTATTCATTTGATTGATCATTTTTATCTCTTTTCTATTCATCTCTTCCCAGCTCAGTTTTAGTGTCGGGCAGAGGTGGAAGAAGTACTCTGATCCTTTACTGCAGTAAAAGTACCAATACAGCAATATAAAAATACTCCATTACAAGTAAAAGTCCTGCATGAAAAATCCTACTACAGTAAAAGTACATAAGTATTATGAGCTTGATGTAGTTAAAGTATTGCAGTAAAAGTACATAAGTATTATGAGCTTGATGTAGTTAAAGTATTGCAGTAAAAGTACATAAGTATTATGAGCTTGATGTAGTTAAAGTATTGCAGTAAAAGTACATAAGTATTATGAGCTTGATGTAGTTAAAGTATTGCAGTAAAAGTACATAAGTATTATGAGCTTGATGTAGTTAAAGTATTGCAGTAAAAGTACTTCAGTATTATGAGCCTGATGTAGTTAAAGTATTGCAGTAAAAGTACTTCAGTATTATGAGCCTGATGTAGTTAAAGTATTGCAGTAAAAGTACATAAGTATTATGAGCTCGATGTAGTTAAAGTATTGCAGTAAAAGTACATAAGTATTATGAGCTCGATGTAGTTAAAGTATTGCAGTAAAAGTACATAAGTATTATGAGCTTGATGTAGTTAAAGTATTGCAGTAAAAGTACTTCAGTATTATGAGCTTGATGTAGTTAAAGTATTGCAGTAAAAGTACTTCAGTATTATGAGCCTGATGTAGTTAAAGTATTGCAGTAAAAGTACATAAGTATTATGAGCTTGATGTAGTTAAAGTATTGCAGTAAAAGTACTTCAGTATTATGAGCTTGATGTAGTTAAAGTATTGCAGTAAAAGTACTTCAGTATTATGAGCCTGATGTAGTTAAAGTATTGCAGTAAAAGTACATAAGTATTATGAGCTCGATGTAGTTAAAGTATTGCAGTAAAAGTACATAAGTATTATGAGCTCGATGTAGTTAAAGTATTGCAGTAAAAGTACTTCAGTATTATGAGCCTGATGTAGTTAAAGTATTGCAGTAAAAGTACTTCAGTATTATGAGCCTGATGTAGTTAAAGTATTGCAGTAAAAGTACATAAGTATTATGAGCTCGATGTAGTTAAAGTATTGCAGTAAAAGTACATAAGTATTATGAGCTTGATGTAGTTAAAGTATTGCAGTAAAAGTACATAAGTATTATGAGCTTGATGTAGTTAAAGTATTGCAGTAAAAGTACATAAGTATTATGAGCTCGATGTAGTTAAAGTATTGCAGTAAAAGTACATAAGTATTATGAGCTTGATGTAGTTAAAGTATTGCAGTAAAAGTACATAAGTATTATGAGCTTGATGTAGTTAAAGTATTGCAGTAAAAGTACTTCAGTATTATGAGCCTGATGTAGTTAAAGTATTGCAGTAAAAGTACATAAGTATTATGAGCTCGATGTAGTTAAAGTATTGCAGTAAAAGTACATAAGTATTATGAGCTCGATGTAGTTAAAGTATTGCAGTAAAAGTACATAAGTATTATGAGCTCGATGTAGTTAAAGTATTGCAGTAAAAGTACTTCAGTATTATGAGCCTGATGTAGTTAAAGTATTGCAGTAAAAGTACTTCAGTATTATGAGCCTGATGTAGTTAAAGTATTGCAGTAAAAGTACTTCAGTATTATGAGCCTGATGTAGTTAAAGTATTGCAGTAAAAGTACTTCAGTATTATGAACTTGATGTAGTTAAAGTATTGCAGTAAAAGTACTTCAGTATTATGAGCCTGATGTAGTTAAAGTATTGCAGAAATGATAATCTCACCTAAACACAATCATTCTTGGCTTCAGTGAGTGTTGAAATCATCCAGACTTACATATAAACTGTGAACTGTGTTTGATGACAGATTGAGATTTAGTGACAGATGTTATTTAGTACAGATGTTATTGTGAAAAAGGCTCAGCAGCATCTGTGCTGTAAACTAAACTTTGGAGTCAATCAGAGAATATTGACACCATTTTATTCCTCTTTTATTGAAAGTATTTTCACTGCTGGTTTACATCCCTTTATCAAAAGGACAAGAACTGATTGCAACGTGTTGTTAACCTCAGCTCTAAAATTATTGGCAAAACACAAAGATCCCTGTTACAGCTTAATATGATCAAGTCCTCAACAAAGCAGAGAAGATTATCAACGACCCCACACATGATGTCGTCTACGACTACTTTAACCTGATGCCATCAGGAATGTGTTTTAGATCTCCTGCATGTAAAACAAACAGAAGGAAGTTTGGTTTTATTCCAGAAGCCATCAGACTTGTAAACAGTACAAGAAATGGTCAGTTTACCTCGTGTATGATTGACACTTCTGACTTAATATGAGCCTTTGTGATGCTGGATATTGTTGGCCAGCTACAGACCGGCCTCTGACATTAAGCCTTGTGAATTCTCTTTCTCTTTCTAACACTGTCATATTTGTATTTTTTTTAATGAATCCAGTATTTTGAATTGAATCGAATAGAAATCAGGATTCTCTTGGCTTCCATTAGAAAATGTGACTTGGTCTGATACATTAAGTAACTGGTAAAAACTGAGCTGCTCTGACTTCTTCATGTGTTGCTCAAAGCAACTCTGTCTGCTAGAAAAGACCTTCATATACAACTAAACTGTTTCTCAGTGACGTTGTGTTATCAATGTTAGTGAAAGATGCTGCTGTGGCTTAAATGTTCAGAAACATTAACTATTAAACAGAGACCATGATCTTTGTCTGACCTTAACCAAGAGCTGCCAGAGTCTGAACACAACCAGGAACACTTTCATACTGCTGTAGTTTCTACCAGCTGACATTTTACTGCAACATCAGATAATTTACTGCAACATCACACATTTTACTGCAACATCAGATAATTTACTGCAACATCACACATTTTACTGCAACATCAGATATTTTGGTATAAAATAAACAACCAGGTACGTTGTCTCTGAACATTTCACTTATACGTTCAGTATCAACATTTTTGCAACTTAAATACATTAATTAACAACATTTTTTCATCATGTTGAGAGAAAATGTGATTCAGCAGCGTTACATTTCTAACAAAACATATTTGCTGTTTCAATCTAGTTGAATATGAACCTAATTTCTAGGAGACAGTCGGCTCAGAGTGTAGAAGAACAATATCAAACAACATCTACATTTTTGAAGACAGAATGAACATTTCAGAATAAGCAAGTAAGAAGTTGTTGAACATTCTTAGAAACATGATCAGTTCTGTATCATCAGCATAGAGGTAAAAATAGCATGTTTATAGTTAATATCTGCTGATTAAACAAAAAAAAAAAAAGAAAGAAAGTGGAACAAACTGGAACGTTGCAGCACATGTTAACCTGCACAGAACAGAATCCAAATCCAAACATCATCATGTGGTTTAAGCATTATTCCTGATGTGTAATTGGTATGTGCTTTAATTCTGTGTTTGTATTGTGGATCTCTCTCCCTCTATGGTTCATGCTGTGGTGTCTGTGTGTGTGATGGGATGCAGGTGGGCTGGGGCTAATTGAATGATTGGGACTGTGATAGTGTATGGGTTGTTCCAGGGAGCTGATTGGTTTCAGCCACCAAGCTTGCAGTTTTAAAGCCAACTGTTTCCAGCTCCTACAGGCTCCTCGTTCTTATCTCTTTCCACTTCCAGCCAGCCAGCCAGCCGTGTGTAATATTGTATGTAGCTTTGCCTACATGAAATACCAGCTTTGTGGGGGTGGGTAGCAATTTTGTTTAACCCTATTTTCCCCTGTTTAGGAGTTAGTTTAGTCACTTATCTTTTTGTTCCTTTTTTGTTTGAGTAGGTAAGTTTAGGTTGTTCAGCTTTAGTTCACTTTTGTTTGTTAGCTGTTAGCCCACCCTGAGGCCTAAAAGATTTTGAATAAAACCTTTTTAAGGGCTGCAAACTCCTTGTTTCTGGTGGTTCTTGGGAGGTGGGAAGAGTCTCACTCTGTTCATGTTGCACCAGGGTTTCCCCTAGGCCGGGTCCTAAACACTGACCCATGACTGAAAATATAACTAATACTAATAAAATATAGCAGTAACCAGGGTAACAGCCCAGATATTGTGTTCTTCTTAGATAATTGTTTGCTGATATTTTATTGATAACAACTCGACAGATCAGAGGTCTAGTAACAGTTATTATGATTTTATTTAACTATACTTTTGTGCATACTAGTGAAGTAGTTTCAGACATGAGATTATTTATTCCTAACTGCAAAAATAAAATGTCTGCCAACAGTAAGAGTTAACATGAGACATACAGAGTGCCATACAGCAATGTGCCAACAAAAGCAACTTAATGGGCTCTGCATGGTAAAAAGATGAATGTGGAGAGGAGCAGCTGTGAGATGTTTGGAGGAGGGACTCCATCATTTAGAGAAGTGAGTGAGTCCCTGGTTTGTAAGTGAAGGAGGAAGAGAAGCAGCGTTAAACCATCAGAGCGTCACCATGAAAGTCCATCACAGTCTGATCTGCTTCTTCCTCCTCAGTGAGTGAACTCATTCGGTTTTTCTGTCTCTTTCTTTAACACATCAGTTTTCTTTATTTACAGTTGGTCAGTGAACGCTGCACCAGATGTGCAACATCTCCTGTACGTCTCATATCTTGACCTTCTTCCCTTTTATCTGTCAGTGTCTCATGTGTTGGTGTTTTCTGTGGTTAATATGGTGATCAAACATGAGTCATGTTAATACTTTCAGCTGACTTCACCTGATAAAACCAAGTGCAACTAATGAAAAATCATAGTGTTAAATTTTGGTGCCGGTTGACGAAGAAACTTGTAAGTCACAACCACAGTAAAGCTACCAGCATCCTGAAACCCATAAAGTGATGTGACTACAACGTATTTCTGAGCGTCTGCTTCCTGAATCCATCTGTTAGAGCTGAAACGGTTCCAGATGAACAGAAAACAGAAAACTATCAACAGTTGTAGATGAACAGCAGCAGAAAACTTGATGATTTTTGAAAATGCTTTTTAATATTTTTCTCATTTCACTTGCCATCATACAATATTTGTTTTACCTGATTTCAGCAAAGTAATTTAAAGATCAAAGTGTCATTTTAATGGAAGTTTCAGTAAGGAGAGAGTAGGAACTGACTACTAACTACAGCTGCAGATAGAAAACCAACTGCAGCAACAAAAGGTCTTCAACTGGTCCAGAACGCAGCTGCCAGAGTCCTCACAAGGTCTAAGAAGTTGGATCATATAACAGCGGTACTGATGTCTCTGCACTGGCTACTGAATTTAAAATCCTCCCTCTTACCTATAAGGCTTTAAATGGATCGACTCCTTCATTTATCTCCAGCCTTATTGCTCCGTATACTCCATCACATCCTTTACGTTCCCTTGGAGCCGGTTACTTAACTGTTCCTCGATTCAATAAGAACGTTTGGTGGTCAAACTTTTACCCACTGAGCTCCATTTCTCTGGAATAATCTGTTATTTCAAATCCAGACTGAAAACATCTTTTTCCTGTTTACTGGCTGGGAACCCAGCTCACTGTTTTCCTCCTTGACATGTAGCTCCCCCATCCCTGTTAGGGTTATATGATCTGTTTTAAAATTACTAACCTAAGCCTTGTTGTAATATTAACATTACTACCTGTGTGTGTGTGTGTGTGTGTGTGTGTGTGTGTACTTTTCTGTTTTTGACTTTTAAAGTGTACAGAGACTCTCTGGGTGATGTTCACTTTAAATAAACTGAAGTTGAAAAGCTGAGATCAGTTGGTCCTGTGAGTCTAACAAATACAGTAAAAGCTGTTTAGTTTTACTGACTGTAGATAAGTTCAGTCAGCTGTCTGTTCTGTTCAACAGGAACAAACAGTGAAGACATGAACATGTTCACATCTACAGACACACATGAGCTGCTGTGGTTTGTGACTGAAGTTTGGACTTAATAATAATCTCATTCTTTGCACCAGAGTCTCTGTGAAAGTTTTCAGTGGGTTTTATTCTTGTTGATGATAGAAAAGACACGTTTATTTGTACAGCAATTCAGAGTGTTTTATAATACACATAAGAGACCAAATGTAAAGGAAACTCAAGACATCATAAAAGGACACATTTATGGAGTTAAATGAAATGTAAAAATAAGACTATGTATAAATAACTGCAGTATGAGATATGATTTAAAAAACAAATTTAATTTAATAAATAAAATAATAATAATAAAAAAAGTTGCAGCAGAGCTTCTGTTCAGATATGTGGAGCATTAAAACTGAACGCTGCTTCTCCAGGTTTAGTTTGGACTCTGAGGACAGAAAGCAGACCTGACCCAGACCACCTGACAGGTCTGGATGCTTCATAACAGAGCAGCACATCAGAAACCTATTTTAATGAGTGAATTACAGAATATATAGATAGAAACTTTATTGATTGATTGGGAGCATCAAAGTGAAATTGAGTCGAATCAAATTATGAGCAGAAGGTGAAACTGGTTGAACTGGGCAGCTCCCAGTGTGACTGTGGATCTGTGTTAATGTGAAGCAGGAAATACTGTGATCAGACTGCAGCATCTTACAGGAAGTACAGACAGTAACTGTTGTTTATCTTTTCAGCAGGTCTCATCAATGCAGAAATCTCTCATAAAGGAACTGAAGGAGGAAACATCACAGTTACATGTGACTTTTCTCTCTCTGGAAACAGGAAGTTCTTCTGTAAAGGAAAATGTGAAGGAGAAAACATTCTCATTGAAACAACTGATGTCAGAGCTCAGAAAGGCAGATACAGCATTGAATATGAGGAAGGATTTTTTCCAGTATATTCTACAACTCTGTACGTGAGCATCACTCAGCTGACCAAGTCTGACTCAGGACGGTACAGATGTGGTTTGGACAGAACTGTATTTCCTAATGGATTTTCAGATGTTGAGATCTCAGTCACAGATGGTGAGTTTCTAAGTCATGAAAATATTCTTTCATATCTCTGGAGGTCTGAAGTAAACTTTTACTGTTTACTGAGTGCTGATGATGTTTCACATAACCTCATATTCAATATTTAGTCTAAAACATTATATTTTCATCACTTTGTACGTTAATAACTGCTCCTTTAAAACCAACCAGCTGTGAAACCTGATACACTGAGTGACTCAAGCACAGATGCACTGCAGTGTAATACAGTATTAATGAACCAGTCACCTTATTTACCTTCTGCATTCTTATCTGTATTATTATTATTATTATTATGATTAAAATCTTTTGTAGATTTCTGTGTATCAGTATCTGATGTTTTATTGTTCACAGCTCCGAGCACTTCAAAACCAGACAGGACATCAGTCCCATCAGCCTCCACTCCACCATCAGCACAGAGCTTCACACCTTTATCATCCTCCCCTGAAACCACAGAGCAGTCTGACCAGCAGCAGACTGAGAGTCCAGCAGCGGTAACACCTGCACGTTCAGGTACATTTACATATTCAAAGATTATTCTTCTTTCTAATGGTAACTCTCCAGTCACAGCTGAGTGAGAACGTGGAGTTCATACAAAGCTAAACGCCTCACTAGATGATGATAGTTGACCTCAAACATTGGACATAAAACCCACAGTATCACCTTTTTAGCTTTCCAGAAAGACAGATGAAATAAACCCTTTGAGAAAAAGTACTTTGAAGGGAGAAATCTGATCAAACAGAAGCTGGAAGTGAGCAGGACGTTTCTATAAAATATGAAGGGTGTAGGAGAACAACTGTAAGGTTTGTGTATTTATTTATTTAACAGGGACAATGTACAACACATTTACTGTACCAGATACAGCTAAAAGCTCATTTCCATCTGTAGTCCCTGCAGGGCGGAGGCCGCCAGTGAGACAAAGTAGACAAAGTAAAAGATAACAGTCAGTTGTGAATTCACACACGGTAAAACATCAGTATATCAGTAATACTATTCCCCAACTAGAGAGTAATCAGTAGTAGTACTAATGCTGTACAACTTAATCAGTAATCAGCATATTTATTAGAACTTTACACATTACATGTGTAAAGTTTAGGTTGTAATGCGGCACAACACTGAGGCAAATTCCTTGTATGTGCAAACCTACTTGGCAATAAGCCTGTTTCTGATTCTGATACCTTACATACTGAATTTAAAAAACTATTAAATTGTTGACCAGAACTATGTTGGAGTGATTATATGATGTCAACTAATAAATTTAATTCATAACTAACGTGTTGATATAATGTTTTGGTGGCCTTTGTATTAAGCTTGTTAAGATATTCACATATAGGTACAGTTTGTGCTTATGTGTATTTAATTTATATTTGAATATGTTTTTGTATTTTTGTGTAAATTCCATATATGCGTGTGTATATGTACAGTATGTACAAATACATTTTTGTTTTATGTATTTACTGTATACTGTATGCAGTGCATTAATGCATATGTAACACATTTTTTGGTTATTTGATTATAATGATTTGCATATTTGACAGGTAATTGGACAGTTATCCAGGAGTTACAATTATTTTGACAGCACTTCATGAGTAGTTTGGGTCCCCACATATACAACTACTGCTCAGTATGACACTACGTCATTTTGCAACCCAGAAATTATGTTTATATGCAACTAAACTGTTTCCCAGTGATGTTGTGTTATCAAACATAATCTCTGCCTGGATGATGTTCTCAGTAAGGTTTCTTTGAATGAATGAAGCTCCATTTCTATACGGCTCTGCAGTGGGAGGGGGGAGGTCGGGGTGGATGGGGGGGTACAAGCTGCAGGACTCTGACAGCAGAGACCCGGGTTCACATCCTGAGTCCCTGTGTGTGTTCAGGTTTGGTTCAGGTTTGTGAAAGATGCTGCTGTGGCTTAAATGTTCAGAAACATGTTGAGACTTTTTTCTGTAATAAACAGAGACCATGATCTTTGTCTGACCTTAACCAAGAGCTGCCAGAGTCTGAACACAACCAGGAACACTTTCATACTGCTGTAGTTTCTACCAGCTGACATTTTACTGCAACATCACACATTTTACTGCAACTGTTAATGTGGCTCCATCTGTTTCCTGAAAATGCCCACTTAAGCTGTGGAGTCCAAGCATGTAGTTGACGCGTGCTTCAATAAAACTCAGCAGTGTTGCATTTCTAACAAAACATATCTGCTGCGTCAGTTTAGTCATATATGAACGTAATTTCTAGGAAAAAATGTATGTAAAATAAACTTGTTCTACCACTCAACTTATCACAGGTGTGCTGCTGTATGTGCGCCTGGTTCTGACCATCATGGTTATCCTGTTATCACTGGCTTTGCTGATATTCTGCAGGAAGAGGACCAATAACCCTAAAGGTAAGACAACAGGAAACACATGACATCGTTTACAGACACACTGTAGTCTTTAAACAAGACGATGGTGTCTTCTTGTAAGGAAAATGTCATTTTAGCTGATTTTTAAGAAGACCATTAAGATCATGCTAACAGAAATGAATCAACAAAAATCATTACAACAAGGCACACATTATCTCTCATAATACTTTAAAACGGACAAATATTATGCTTAAAAAGACTTTAAAAACAACCAGAGGTTCCATCTCTGTAAAATTAATTTAATGGAATAAGTGTTTTCCTTTTTAGTAACTGTGACCACAATATTTCCTGAACTTTAGCTTTAGTTATGGCAAATATTCCAAATACTAGCTCCTCTAAATGGCAGAGAAGATTTGGCAAATTTTTCATGGGCGCAACCCACATACTCAGCTCTGCTGCTCATCCCACAAATGCATGTTCCTTACAAATGTGGCACCATTTAAAAGGGAAATAAACAGGCTTTCCAACGCTAGAAGATTTATTGCCAAGAAGCATTGTTACAACAAAGAAATAATCTACCAAACACAAATTTCCTTACTTTTTGTGCTAAGTTTACATACTCAGTGCTTCTCTCTCTGACTGAGGCGGATGTTTGTTCTTTCAGACCCTCCTGCAGATACAGTGTACACGTATGTCACAGAGGTGAGTTGGAGGAAATTTGTGCATCATAAGTGTTTGTGAAACTAGCTGAATATTAATACAAACCAAACGCCTGCAGGCCAACCGAGTGTATGAGGAGGACAGAGACGACAGACAGAGCAGATCTCCTCCTGAAGTGTCTTCAGTTTACATGTACGCCAAATATACCAAACCAACTGAAAACACTGATGACCACAGCTTGGCTGCTGCAGCCAGTTCTCAGCACAAAGTAAGGAACAACTGTAGCAGGATTTTATCTTTGGGCTCAGAAAACTTTAGATTGCATCCTTTAAAAAACTTAATAATAGTTTGATTTTCACACATTTCACAAAGAGATGTGTCTGTTTTCCAGTAGCAGCTGGAAATAATCTTTGCACTTGTTCGGTTGCCGTTTTTGTTTGAATCCAAACAAATTCTGCTTCACTGTACAGCAGAGTTTTTTTTTTTTATTTCAGCCAAATCTTTATTGGTTTTATCTCAGATTTAAAGGGAATCACAGGTTTTACTTAGAAGTTGGATAGATAACTCAGATAACTAGTAAAGTACAGTTGGAAACAACCTCCTGTCCTACACCTGTCACAAGCCGGCTCAAAGCATCTGAAAATGAGGGAAGACAAGTCAGGTTATAAATGTGTTTTTATTTTAAATAAACAAACATAACTATTTACAAAATGATAAGCATGAGGTGTGGAGGATTAGTTGCATCAGTAGGGAGAATGTCTAAATTGTGTGGCTGTAGAAACAATGTGCACCTCATCAGTCACTGAGGGTTTTTCAAGGCCGTCAAAAGCAGATCATGATCAGTGAAAACAAAGATATCACAGAGCCAGCAGAGACATCAAAATGCTGCAGAGCCCAAATAAGCAGCTTAGAGGGCAGCTGGTCCCTTCTTCATTCTCCTGCAACAGGACGGCACCGACAGCCACACTGCCTGCATGTACATGGAGTTTAAATGGCTGGTCTAACAATCATGATTTAACACTCTCAAATGCATTTTGACAATGTGAAGACCAAATGAACGTGGCTCAGTCAATGGTGCAAATACAGAGAAACATTTTTAGAGAAGCTGCTGTGACCAACCAGCCACAGGAAATGCATCGACTCTTGGTGGTGGGGGGAGGAAACTGTTGCACAGCAATGACCTTGGTTTCCCAAGACAGGTCACATGGCCTTGACTGTAGAAATGAGTTTTAAGAAGTGGTTTAAAAGAAGTTAGTGATTCTTCTCAGGCAGGTCCTTTCAAAGCCGAGGGGCCCTGATGGCAAAAGCACGGTCACCTTTAGATTTAAGCCTCGACTTGGAACAGCCAGAAGTGTCTCACCTGAGGATCTAAGGCTGCGGGCTGGCTCGTACAGGGTCAGCATTTCTGTTATGTAGCCTGGAGCCAGACTCAGGCGTGCTTTAAAAGGGATCAGTAAAATCTTAAAATAAATTAAAAAACAAACAGAGAGCCAATGGAGAGAGGCCAGGATTGGGGTGATGTGATGTTGTCTGTTAAAACCAGTAAGAAATCTAGCTGCTGCATTCTGAACTAGTTGGAGTTGCAGTAGTCTAACCTGGAGAAAATGAGAGCATGGATGATTTTTGGGAGAGCATTGGCTTAATTCTGGAAATGGTTCTTATTTGCAGGAAGCAGGACTGGACAATTTCTTTTATGTGTGGTTCAAAAAAAATCAGAATCAAATAATACTCCTAAATTTCTGGCAGTATATCATTCAACATATATCATACATGAAGGCATTTCACATGAATTGGATAAAAACATTTAAGGCACTGTTGGTGCTGGGAGGAGCACAGTTGGTTATTAGCAATAATTAATTAATGGTGGTAGGATGGCGGGGGCAGAGCATTGCTGTGTCCCACGTTATCTGCCCACCAGAGGTGGGTGGGAGGTAGGAGGGATGTGAGTGGTTGTGTGCGTGTAAACAGAGCTAGCAGCAAGAGAGAGAGGAACAGAAAGAAACACCGACTCACGGCGGAGTCCTGCGGCCGTGGGGAGAGAGCAGCAGTAGTTGCTTTGTCATGCAGAGAGCGCACGTACGGGCGGTAGCCTCTAACTCACATTGTCTGAACTGTTAAATGACAAAACAACCTGCTGTCTCACTCGCGGTGGCACAATACACAGCAGTCCCGAGTGGGACAACACAAACCAGCTTAGCGAGGTGACTAAAACTAAACAGGCAGGAAAACATCGATGCTCCTCAGAGCTTAACAGAACAAAGGACTCGGCAGTCCGTCAATTCACAACACAGTAGCAATACAACCTAAGCAATAAAGCTACAAACACAATACAACGTCTCTGCCCAGACATAAGCTTCTTAATTAGGTTGCTTCAGAAAGCGACCAGATGTGTCCAGCACAGGTCATCCGATGGGTGGTCCTTTTTCCTTCATCAGTCTACACTCAATCGCCCATAATGATAAAGTGAAGACAGAATTTTATAAATTTTTGCAAATTTATTAAAAAGGAAGAACTGAAATATCACATTGACATAAGTATTCAGACCCTTTACTCAGGACTTAGCTGAAGCACCTTTGGCAGCGGTTACAGCCTCGAGTCTTCTTGGATATGACACGACAAGCTTTCCACACCTGGATTTGGGGTTTTTCCGCCATTCTTCTCTGCAGATCTTCTCAGGCTCTGTCAGGTTGGATGGGGACCGTCAGTGGACAGCCATTTTCAGGTCTCTCCACAGATGTTGGATTGGGTTCAAGTCAGAGCTGTGGCAGGGCCACTCAAGGACATTCACAGAGTTGTCCTTAAGACACTCCTGCGTTATCTTGGCTGTGTGCTTATGGTCATTGTCCTGTTGGAAGGTGAACCTTCAGCCCAGTCTGAGGTCCTGAGCGCTCTGGACCAGGTTTTCATTAAGGATATCTATGTACTTTGCTCCGTTCAGCTCAGAATTCAGGCCAAACAGTTAAATCTTGGTGTCATCAGACCAGAGAATCCTGTTTCTCACAGTCTGTCTCACAGTGTTGCAGTGATGGTTGTCCTTCTGGAAGTTTCTCCCATCTCCACACAGGATCTCTGGAGCTCAGCCAGAGTGACCATCAGGTCCTTGGTCACTTCTCCTACCAAGGTCCTTCTCCCCCGATTGCTCAGTTTGGGCGGCCAGCTCTCAGAAGAGTCCTGGTTGTTCCAAACGTCTTCAGCGGCCTCCAATCATGGACCTCATGACTTTATGCTCTGATATGCATTGTCAGCTGTGAGACCTTATACAGACAGGTGTGTTCTTTCCAAATCATGTCCAATCAATTGAATTTACACAGGTGGACTCCAATCAAGGTGTAGAAACATTTTAAAGATGATCAAGAGACAAACTCTGATAAATTAGCATCCAGGACCAGCTTTTCAGCAGTTTCAGTCCTGGACGAGTCACCTGTTACCCCACAAAGTAATGTAGTTAGCTAATGATATGCTAACTCTGTTCTCGAAGGTGCACAGATTCTGTTAGTAGTAAACTAGTCAGTTAGACAAACACACCGTTTAATCCCTTCCTGACACTTTTTCTCCTGTGGTTTTGGTTTTGGAAAGGCAATAAAAAAGTTGCAAACCCTTCAAACTCTGTGGACTCTGAACATCGCTCTTATATGTAAAGAAATCGAAATCGTCTCAGATCTTTTTACTGCTTAGTTACAGCTGCTAATCCCTGACCACACAATCACTGTGGGAGATTATGGGTTTATTATATCAGATTACCTGTTTCAGGTGTGGCATCATTCTTGTGACCTTGCTGAAGTTGTTGATTTTATTTTCAGTTCCCCGCCATCTATAAGACGTCGGGTCCAGTCTCCACATGTGAAGACTCCACCTGCAGGACCAGCAGGGACTAGAAGCAAACTGGTCTACACTTTTTCATTTTGTGCAAAAATATTTTTGTGAGTTTATCTGAAGCTTATATGAAGCTTCACAAACACCCGTCCAAGTCTTTTTAGCATCAAACTCCTCTTTATGTACCAAAAAGACTAACTGAAAGGTATCCACTTCATTTGACTGACTCAGACTGCTGAAGTCTCATGTTAGCTTCAGACAAACTTTTCAATTCGTTTGCACAGTATGCAGTGCATTAGGAGAAAATTGATTTAAAGGACCAGTCTGTAGGATTTAGTGCCATCTACTGGTGAGGTTGCACATTGTAATCAACTGAATACCCCCCCCCCCCCCCCCCCCCCCCAACATGGTGGGCTCCGTGGAAGAGGACCTGCTCCCTCTGTAGATATAAAGGCTCATTCTAAGGTAACAAAAACACAACGATTCTTATTTTCAGGTGATTATACACTAATTAAAACATACTTATGAATATTATATTCCATTTCTGCCAAGTCTGTTCAGCTAGATGCCACTAAACTCTACACACTGCACCTTTAATAACCAGGATTAATGAGGAGAGATGATTATAGTGAGCAAACCCTGTTTCAATTATCATATGGACACCTGGCTGCTGTTTTAAGTTGAACAATTGTGAACCTGTCAACAAAGCTATGAAGATGTACATCAATACAAGACACAGGCCTCTAACATTTGTCCTTATTGTAATATTCTCTGCAATAATAAGTATTTTCAGACCATCCTGGTTCTTCCACTGATGATGTGACTCACTTTAGATGAGAATGTTGTGCATTTTGCTTCTCTTTTTCTTTTATTAACCATTTTATTAACCTTTGTGTTTATTTGTACATGTACACACATATACACACATCAGTAAAATTGTAATGGCCACAAAAAGTAAATAAGTATGTTTAAAACAATCTTATATAAGTCATTACTTACGTGCTCTAAAAAAATAAAGTTCTTGTATGAAAACATCCTCTGTTGAACTCTGTGAATGATCTTTATACCTTTTTCAGAGTCTTCGGATTTTCTATTTTTTGTAAATGTTAATTGTTCCATAGACCTTTTAACCAAAGGCTGAGAGTTTCAGTCGACATAATACATTACAGAGAAAGGCCAAATCGTGAACCCTGACAGGTTTGTTAACTTAAGAGTTGGAATATGTTTGAGCTTTTCTCAGTCATTATGTTTTTAAATAGAAAATTGGACCACTTAAGCATATATAGTTAACTTTCAACAATAGGGTCCAAAAGTCTCAGACTTTTACAAAAACCTTTTCATTTATCTTACTGACTACTTACTATTACTATTACTATTACTATTACTACTACTACTATTATTTTCTGTGCTTAGTTCACATATCAACACATCACATAACACTATTGTTAGTGGTCAGCTTTGTGCTTAGCCTAGCTTAGCACTTTATTGTGATCCTGTTTTATCTCCCAGCCCTAGACTGACATTCCAACATACCCTCAGATTGTACATGGCTATGTTGTGCTATGTTGATGCTGAAAATCTTAATGAATGCAACTTTAATAGACTCAATACCACAAATGTAGAGTAAGTCTAACTTACATGAGCTAACAACCTAACACACCTCCCACAGTCAGTGGCACCAAGGAAAAATCTCTACCAACCATAGTTTGTTTGTTTTAACCCTCTTTATGGTTTAAACTGTAGCTGTAACAGATAGTAATTAACATTAATGAAAAACTGTGACAGCTCACCATAGTTGGGACACGTTGCAACACTACCTTCTGTGCTGCAATGTAACTCAAAGCATGAGCGGTCCCAGCTCTCTCTGATGGTAAACGTGGGGCTGCCTTTGAGAGAATTGTATTCAGTTGAAAAACAATTCCAATCATAATTATTGAATCTCAGATAAATGTAGCACCAGATATCCAGCTTCTCTCCATACTGTGCAGTTCTGCCACTGTGTAGACAGCAAAATCCCTAAGAGACAGAAAAAGATCATTTTGATTAATCAGGATGTGGAATTGTAGAATCACTGCACACATGAAAACAGCAATTACACTCACATTAAGTATTTTTTTATATGGACCTCTGAAGACGCTTACTGTGCATTTTTAAATGAGAAGTTCAGTACAATAAAATGTTGTCAGTATAGTGTATTAGGGTTTCCTGGTCTTGTTGTTCCTGTAACAACAAACTTAATGTTGCACGAGGACCTTTAGAGCCCTTTGGATCCCTGAACGCATGAAAATGGAATTAATATAAACACAAACTCACATGAAATAGAGTCCCCACCACCCTTTGATCTTGACACAAACCATTTTTCACATAGATGCACTATGAATATTCACTTAATGCTTGCTTCATTAATGCTGTTGTGTTTTATTTGACATTTTCTTAGTAGACTATTCCATGCACTTTAACAATGTGATGCAGTTAAACAATAAATAAACTTAAGTTGTGTTCACATCTCGACACCACGAAGGTCGAGTTCAAGCGGGTAGCTACCAGTCTGAAAAGTGAAGCTAATGTGGAAGTGACTTAAACCTGCATTCTCTCTAATGGCCAGCAGGGGGGCGACTCCACTGGCTGCAAAAAGAAGTCTGATTGTATAGAAGTCTATGAGAAAATGAGCCTACTGCTCACTTGATTTATTACCTCAGTAAACACTTTCCTGATGAGTTTATGGTCTCAGTCGCTAGTTTCAAGTCTTCAATACAGCATGATGTTCATTTAGTAAATTATGGTCCCATTTAATTTAAATTTGACTATAAATCAGGGTATGCTTTAGGGTGTGGCTACGTTGTGATTGACAAGTCGCTGCCATGGCGACAACGTTGGTTAGGTAACATAACCATGGTAAACCACAGATTCACAGAGTGTAGGCGTAGCCGTAGCCATCATTATTTCAGTGTGTTTTCAGTTCATGAAAGTTAATTGTAACATTTTAGTGGCTGTTCAGCATTTGGTTGTACTAAAAGACCCTTTAAAGAGTTGGATGTTCAATTTTTTCCGGTAAGTACATTTTGTTTTAATGGCAATTAGCATTAGTATTTGCATTGTTACATTTAACCATAGACTGTAAATGTACCATGCTAACCAAGCTAGCAGCTAGCGTCAGGGTCAGCTCCACCCTCTCGTCCAAATATGGTCACTTCTCATCACTTCTAGCTCCAAAAACCCAAGATGGCGACAGTCGAAATGCCAAACTCGAGGCTTCAAAATGCAAGGGCTCTTAACCAAGCAGCTGTATTTAAAGAGTTAGGAATGAGAATCAACCAATCACAGAAAAATAAATCTGAAAAAATAAAACAGGAGGCATAGGGTCTTTGACCACCAATCACACCAACCAATCAATCACTGTCCTTGCTCCCCATGTCCCAACCTTGTGACTTGAAACAGGCAGGCAACACCTGTAATACAGTGCCCTAATGCAGTCAGCCAAGGAAGAACAGCAACAACACGTTTTATCTGCTATATATTAAATTGTTTGCTGGTTATCTGGCTCATATAAGTAAGCAACACAAAAGAAGAAAAAGTCATGATGGGGTTTAGGGAGGCAAAAACAGTTTGTTCATACATGACCAAAATTATTTATATGATGATTACTTCAAATTGATGATATATTAAATCCTGCAAATGTATGAACAAAGTTGATATAATGAACAAACAAACTCTCACCTCTGTTTCTGAGTTGGAGTAGTACCAGGTGTAAGGAGTCTCATTCCTCACTGAAACTGTAGCACCCATGGTTCAGGATCTGTTAGAGAGACACAGCTTTAAAACAGAAGTGAGTGGATCTGTCTATACTGTATTGTATTAAATCTGGAAAAATCATAATTGCATTTTTAGAACATGGTTTAAAACAACCCCATACTGTGACTACTTGATTTCAAGACTGTTTTGAAAGGATTGGTTGAAGTTATACATTAAAACTAGTGATGGAGGGAGGTTTAAGTTCATATTAGTACAGTTTACAGAATTCAATACTTGATTATATCGGTCAATGTCTGGAAGCATCTAAGGGCCCAGGTAGAGGAGCAGCCGCAGACAGGAACAACCCAATGAATGACTTAGATTAATTATTGTGTGATCATTTATCTTCACAGAAACCAAGTACTGGTATCCACCAACTGTACCTTGAACTGCATTAATGGCTACTTGAGGTGTAATTTTCTTTTCTGAATCCTCACAGATGTATTAGTCACACTGTCCACATCAATCAAAGAGGCTGAAGCTGGGCGCTGCCTGAGCACTGCTGATGGGAATAGAGAGATAAACTTAGGAGGTTTTAGTTTTAGGTGATGAAAGATGAGAAAAGGAGAGGAGGAGGAGAGAGGGAGTCCCACCCTGAATGACAGAGGAGGGGATTTCTGCTGAAGCTAAATGACAAACAGAACCAGAGTCAGAACTAAATCCAGTCAGATTTTCTCCACACTGACCTCCAATAACTGACACAGTGAAACTTTCCTGTCACATCTCTGACAATTAAACCTCCATTAAACAGAAACTCATCCTTCATATGGACAGATTTGGAAAACATTGTATAGTTGTGGCTGTAAACCCACACTCCCTGATGGTCCAGTTAGCTTTGTTACATCTGTCAGACAAGACAAGTTATAACTTTATCATTTTTGTTAGAACATGGAGCCCAGTGAGCTCATAATTACAGCAGAACTCCCCACCTGAACCTGAGCATACGTCTAATGAAGCCGATTAACTGAAACACCTGTGTAGGTGTGCAGGGCCTTTAACAATTTTACCAACTGCTACCTCATATCTGCTACCAACCAGCTGTATCTCCATCATGAAGTAAAGGTTTGGTTCAGGAACTCACTCCCAAAGCGGGGGTAGTTCAGTGAAAAGCCACAACAATACACCTTAAGTTAGGCTAAGGGTCGTCAAGTCCTGTGTGGAAAAATCGAAGTCCAGTTGAAATCACATGTAATCATCACTCTTTGCAGTCAAAAGTAAAGCAAAAAACACCAGATGACAATGTGTGAAGGCTCAAAGAACAGAGTAAACAAACTGCTGTAGCTACAAGTCATGGACAGACAGCGAGTTGTTAGCAGTGGTGTTGAAAAGTAAGAACCAAACCAGCATCTAACAGGTCCCATGTGACCTTTGACATTTGTTTAATGTGCTGCAGCGGAGCAGCTAATTAGCTATCAGCTGCTAACTGATGTTAGCGGGGCACTTTTCCTTGGTGAATGTTTGTTTGGTGGCGCGTTCAACAAGCTAAGCTGCAGGACAAGACGTGTTCCTGTTTGTAAGTTAGATAAGAAGGAGACTTTAGCAGGAAGCTAATGTGGGTTGTTGTTCAGAGTCTGTGGCTCTTGTGTTGTGTAGCAGGATGCTATCAGGCTCAGTGTGACCGTCTGCTCTGCCTGTGACAGAACGACACGTTATCGCTTTATGAAAAGATTTGTTTTTCTGCATGGAAATAAGGATTCCAGCAGTGCTGGAAAGTAACTCAGTACATTTACTCAAGTACTGTACTTAAGTACAATTTTGAGGTACTTGTACTTTACTTGAGTATTTCCATGTGCTGCTACTTTATACTTCCACTCTACTACATTTCAGAGGGAAATATTGTACTTTCTACTCCACTACATTTATTTGACAGCTTTAGTTACTTTTCAGATGAAGATTTTACATAAAATAACATATTGAATATTCTAAATTGTCTCTTTTCTTTTTAAAAATGTGTTATGCACTTTGGACTGCATTAGTGAGTTATTATTAATATTATTAATGCTAACAATAACAATAACAATAACAATAATAATAATAATAAAACATATGGTACACTTATATAATATGATGTAGTACTATTACTATGAATCTACCCAAAGTATCTGAAACTGGCTCCACATTGATGAATACAGCCTTAAAATGATCTTACATGTATTTATTAGTGATAAAAAACAAACTATATAATAAACTGTAATAATATAACACTAAAAGAAGCCAGTCTGCATAGTGAGTACTTTTACTTTTGATACTTTAAGTACAAATTGCTGATTATACTTCCATGCTTTTACTTTTACTTGTAATGGAGTATTTTAGACTACAGTATTTATACTTTTACTTAATTAAAGGATCTGAATACTTCTTCCACCACTGGACTCCTGCTACATAAGAGGATGATGAAATGGTATTTATTTAAAAAATTGCAAAACCAAAGAATTTAAAATATAAATGTCTCCCTTTTGGTTTCAGATTTTTTTTCCTCCAATATATTGATTATAGCAGCTTTAAGTGAATTGTAGTATATTCAGGTGGTTGTCTGAGTGAACATTGAGACATTAGTCAGGCTCAACCCTGAGTGACTTTCTGACTCATTTAAAACCAGAATAAATCTGTTTGGTGGTTAATTAGTCTGTAATTTAGACCAGTGGGTCTGAGACTATGGAAGCAGAAGAGCAAAAGACGCTAATACCGCTTTTCACCATTTTATCTTCATTTTTCTACTATGTGAGTGAAACAAATAATCTTTTCTCATTAAGGTGATTGTTTCATGTCTCCTGAGCATCCTGGAAACAGAAATATGAGTCCAGATGTCGTCATACAAGATCATTTAGCCTTGAATGATACAACATGGAGGCTGAAAACTACTTATTCTTCACATGAAACATGGGGTAGACATCAGAAAAAGGGGACATAGTTTTGTGTGATGGAAGTATGTTTTTCAGCTATCTTACAATTTTTACATTTCATGATCCCCCAAATGATCTCTGGAGGTCCCTGCAGGATCCTGAACCCCAGGCTGAAAAAACCACATATTTGTCTGATGATGATTAAACACTTTGGTGCTGCTTAGAGCTCCTATACTGCCTCCTTCTGGCAGCTCCAAACAATTACACAACTAAAGCTTTAACACTGCATACAGACTGATACTGTGTAGATAACATGTTCATGTCATGTTTAACGTACAATTAATGTCTTTAATTTTGATGGACCTGTATTGTGTTCCAGAAATATCCTTTATACTGTTCCCTTATAGTCCCATACAGAACTTGGAGGGGAAATTCATATGAAACAAATACTAATCCAATTTTCATACTTCAAAAGAGAGCCATAAGGATTATAAACAAAACTACTTATAGAGAACTGACAAACTCACTGTTTATTCAATGAAAGGCTCTAAAAGTTAAAGATTTTCAAATTATGTATGGAGGCAAAAAATCAGTTCATCCCTGAAATTATCCAAAAGTTGTTTAAAATGAGAGAAAGTCGACATGATTTGAGATGAAAAACAACAAGTGAGGACTAATGTAAAAAATCATTGTTTCAGTCAAAGGTGTGAATTTATGGAACAGTTGCAGCGAGGAACTGAAAACACAGAACACTGACATTTTTAAAAGTAACTCACTAACAAATATAAAAATGGATGATCAGATAGGAACATGGGCCTGTACCTTTTTCAGACAGTGGTCGTTTTCAACTGTGGTATTTCAGTAACTGCCTTTTATTTGTGTGCATGTATATATATATATATATATATATATATATATATATATATATATACACATACACACATATACAGTGCGTATATATTTATGTGTGTGTGTGTGTGTGTATATATATATATATATATATATATAGCATTTGAGCACAGAAATTCAATGTTGAATAGAGGAGCTCTGTGTGATTAAATAATTTCAACTAAAGCTTTCTGTCTGTGGCTTTACTTACATTCAACTCTAAAAAGGCTTCACAGCAGGACCGTGAGACATTTTTGTTTGATTTTGATTAAAATTAAACAAATACACACAAACAATAAGAGGAAATAAGAATCTGTGTGCAGGGAGAGGAAAAACGCCTAAATAATATACCTACAGTACATAAATATATGAATACACAAACACTGTTAAAAAATAAGCAGGGGCGGATCAAGGATTTTTCTAAATCAGGGGCCATAATGGGGCCACATTTTACACAGAGGGGCCAAGTTTATGTCCAACATCCATACACAATTCCTTATTCAGTAAGGTGTATATACATTTCACTAATTCCTTGTTTGCCTTTGGCTCTATAGCTTTTAGCAATGACACACATCATTGAATATATTTTGCAAATTGTTCAAGCACATTGTGTACTTCAAAAAAGCAGGAAAGAAAATAAAAATTCTTAATTTTCATATTTATTGTGTTTTAAACTGGGGTGCATAGCAAACATAATACATAATACATAGCAGTATGAAAACAGTAGCTTATCATCTACAGGAGCAGAATAAGTGCTTGGTGACTGTGATGGTTGTGGAGACGATGGATGAAAGTCCTCTGCACCAGCTTCACTCTGGCTGTCTTCATCCGAATCTGTGTCATCCAAGTTTCCAGCTAAAACACAAATATACATCACAAAAATTCATACTTGTATTCAGCTAAAACCATGTCATCTGACAACTATACAATCAAAACTATTAGTAAAAGGAAAAGACTTGAAACATTCAGTGAGAGCTCTGGAAGACATGAGAAGGCAAACAAAGCCTTAAACATCATCACCATGAGGGACAAGAATTCAGGAATTTGCTTCAATAATCTCACATCAATATGTCCATTTGTGAACTTCAGTGTTATGTTACATAGACTGCAGTTATTTTTACCTGTTGTCATTATCATGTTTTCTGACCTGGTGAAGAGGGGTTGGAGCTGCCCTGGGGCCTCATTTATAACTGTTGTACGCCACTTTCTAAGTAAACTTTGGGATTTATAAAAAACAAACTTGACGGACGCATGTGTACACACATAAACTGGAGAAATGAGAAACTGTGACTCCAATGGCAGAAAGATGAAATGCGAGAAACAGTTTGAATTCATGTGTTATCTGAAGAATTCATTTGCCAAAACGGATAAAAGCCTTAAAATGAATAAACAAACACCTGTTTGATTGATACTCCCTGAAGTGCACTAACCCTTAGCATTAGCATTAGCATTAGCATTAGTATTATCACAGTTAACCATAGATTGTAAATGCACAGTGCTCTCACCCAAATATGCTCACTTCTCATCACTTCTGGCTGGTCAAAATGCCAAACTCGAGGCTTCAAAAGGTTTGCCTAGAAATCATTAACTAACTCCAACCCATCTCTTTTACAACCACACGTCCCATCACCGACACTCAGGTCTGCTGGGAGATTGTGGCTTTGCAGCTTTAGCTCTGCATGTTAGGCTGACCCCCACACTGCCCGTTTTTAAATCCTGTCTTAAAACACATCTTTATTCATTGGATTTTAACTAAGTATGGAAATTGCCTTTTTTTGTCTTTTTGTCTGTTAAAGTGGTCTTTGTGTTTTTATTGTGTTGTTTTATGGCTTTTGTTATTTTGATTGTACAGCACTTTGGTCAACTGTTGTTGTTTTTAAATGTGCTTCATAAATAAATTTGAGTTGAGACACTAATTACTTTTTACAAAAGACTATCCTTTATCACAGATACCCAAAATTATTTAACAAGGACATGCTGCTGGAGGTTGTTTTTCTTTACCATAGTACAAAAGGACATTTCACGGCTCAGTAATATACTGAGCAACGCAAATCATATTAAACAACAAAATAATATATATATATATATACAGTGTATATATTTTTTAAAAGAGCATTATTTAAGAAGAAACTTTGGTAAAAGGTTAATTCATTAGTTAATAAGTTGATGTTTTTAAGTTGTTAAATGATGATACTTCTGGCCATGTACTGTCTGTATATACTGTCTGTATAACAGTATATATAATGTGTATGAGGAGGGCACCTCATGCTGGATACCCTGTGCTATAGAAGAAGAATGAACTCTAGGCCAGGGCCTTATTAAATAATCTATTCATTAGTATTATTCTTATTTCAGTTAAATAAAATGTTTTTCACATTTAGTTTGAGCTTTTAGTGTAGTTTTAGTAAACTATAGTACCTGTTGTATCCTCTGAGTGATTTTGTTGAACTTTATTAAAAAGGATTTTCCTCAGAAGAAATTAAAATATCTAAAGTAAAAGTAATTATTATCCAAAACGGCCCAAATTAGTTATATTTATCATATATGAACTGTATTTATATTTTCTGAGTATTAAAACTGATCAATTGATTTGTACATTAAGCATTTTAATGTTGTCAAGGTAGAGCTATATAACAATGCCTATATAACAAGCTGATCATGTGTTTTACATATAAAATCATCTGAAAAGTAACTAAAGCTGTCAAATAAATGTAGTGGAGTAGAAAGTACAATATTTCCCTCTGAAATGTAGTGGAGTGGAAGTATAAAGTAGCATCACATGGAAATACTCAAGGAAAGTACAAGTACCTCAGAACTGTACTTCAGTACAGTACTTGAGTAAATGTACTTAGTTACTTTCCAGCTCTGCTGTAGGTTCAGATGTTTATTGCTGTGCATCTTTTGGTCCTTTATTTATTAATTTTCATTCAGGTGTTTTTGACCTAAGTATTTTTTTATGTTATTGTGTGACTGTAAAGCACGTGGCTGCCTTTCTGCCTCTCTGCTCCCTACAAGTCAAGTTTATCTTATTTTATTATATTCTATAACATGTTCGGCGTTTCCGCTCAAACCGGAAGTATTTCTTCTTCTCCTGTTAACCTGCGGAGCGCGTTTGTCGCGTTGCTAATTCTCAAAGTTGATAAATGTGGTGAGTAATGTGCACTTTAAACGTTGAGTTTCGCGTATTTTTAGCAGCTGACAATACGTCAAAGTCTGTAAAACAAACGGCACTGTTGTTATTCAAATAAACAGTTTGTAGAAACAGTCATTCAAAGGTTAAACAGCTAAGTTAGCCTGCTAGCGTGTTTAGCCAACTTTGTATTCAGAGGAGCCAGGAGAAGCTAATGCTAACTTTAGCTGCAGGTGTCCGGTAAAGATACCGGCCAGAGCTGCAGGTGTCCGGTAAAGCTGTTTAATAATTTCCCACAGCTCCAGGAGATGTGTTCAAATGTCAGGTTTTATCCAACTAACAGTCCACAACCCAAAGATGTTCAGTTTACTGTTTTATACGGAAAGAAAAGCAGAAATCTTCACGTGAGAAGCTGGAAACAGAATTTTTAAAATTTTTGCTTAATAAATGACTTAAACTCTGAACTGACTATCAAAATGGTTGCTGATGAGTTTAATGTCGATCAACTAATCGATTAATTGTTGCAGCTCTACTGCTGATGCATCTTTCAAGTCAAGTCAATTTTATTTGTATAGCCCAATATAATAAATTAGTCGATAGTCGAATAATTAATTAGTCGATCAACAGAAAATTAATCAGCAACTTTTTGGATAATTGAATAATCATTTTAATCATTTTGTAAGCAGAACTTCTGGGTGCATCGTCTCAGGTGTGATTATTTGAAGCTTTTCTGTGTCACAGATGATAAACTGAATATCTTTGAATTTTGTTCAGTTCAGTTGTATTTATAAAGCACCAAATCACAACAGAAGTTATCTCAGGGCACTTTTCACATAGAGCAGGTCAGACTGTACTCATTCATTTACATTCATTTCTGTTCATCAGACAAAATCTGACATTTGAAGACGTCACCATTTTTAAACTATTTTTCTGACATTTTATAGACAAATGAGGAAAATAATTGGCAGATGAATCAATAATGAAAATAATCGTTAGTTGCAGCTCTACAATAAACAGACCTGTGAGTTTTTTGTTATTGACTAATAAAGTTATGTTAAAAAATGAGTTTCCCTCTCATTGAACAGGTTAACGAGGTCATTCTTCATAAAAAGCTGCTACCTCTTAAATAACTTTAGTGTGGTTTCACCTTGACTAAATAATTGTAAACAGTGTATCTGAAATGTTTTGACATGTAAATGTTTTATGAAATGAATCGTCTTTAAACGCTGCTCGTCTCTCAGAGCGTCTCCCGTCCGTGTTTCGGTCGGCTGGTTGAACAGAGAGCGATGGCCGGTCCGGAGCTCCTGCTGGACTCCAGCATTCGGATGTGGGTGGTCCTGCCCATCGTCTTCATCACCTTCTTCGTCGGGATCATCCGTCACTACGTCACTCAGCTGCTCCACAGTGACAAGAAGATCGACCTGGAGCAGGTCTCTGACAGGTGAGACAAAGACTCGTATTCAGTGTTTTATTAACACTTATTTTAGTGAGATTTTCTCCTGTTTAATAACTCTGTGTTTCTGGGAGCAGCTACACAAACAAAGAGCATGTGCAATCCAAGTTAGGTGTTTCAATAATGTCACATTTACTTAGATTCATTAAGAGTTTTAGGGCTACAACAAACAATTAGTAGAGTAAACTGGCAGCCATGAAGATAATATGTTGAACAGAATATTAAATTTAAATTATTTTTAACATATTTTTTTTTTAAATTGTGGTGACGTGTTTTTGGATTTCAGGATTGTTTTGATTAGTTTTCATGTTTATGTTTCTTTGCATTTCTGTTTTTGTCTGTAATCCATAAATCATATATTAAGTTTGTTTTAGTTATATATTTTATTTTAGTTGATTTTAGTATCATATTTGTGTTCTTGTGTGCTTCTTGCATTGTGTGTTAATGCAGCTTTAAATGCAGCCGCAGCTTTAGGTCAGTATTGTCACCTGTTGATGTGACTTTATAAGATGACTCACCTGAGGTTGTGTGTGTTTCTGTGCAGCCAGGTGCTCCTGCGCAGCCGCATCCTCAGAGAGAATGGAAAGTACATCCCCCGACAGGTAAACGCACACCTTCACGTCCCCGTTTACTCACACTTTTATTTATTGAGTTTATTGATTTTCACTTTAATCATATTGTGAAAACTTTTTTGTTTAAAATGTAAATTAAAACTTCATCAATCTGTCGGACTTGTACAGCACCTTTCATACAGGTGAGTGCAATTCAAATGCTTCACAGGTGACCAACAAGCTGATAAAGAGAAACAATCTGAGACTAAAGAATAAAAAATAATAGATAAAAAAACAAAGAAATAAAATTGATAAGAGAGAAAATATTTTACAACACAAATACAATAAAATAAGTGAATCAATAAAGTAAATGCTCGACACAAAATCACAATACATTAAGAATTTAAACAGCAAATTACCTGAATTATAAATGAAATAACTTCAAACATTTTATTAGCAGCTTAAATAGAAGACAGTAGACATTAGATCCAACTGTGTGTGTGTGTGTGTGTGTGTGTGTGTGTGTGTGTGTGTGTGTGTGTGTGTGTGTGTGTGTGTGTGTGTGTGTGTGTGTGTGTGTGTGTGTGTGTGTGTGTGTGTGTGTGTGTGTGTGTGTGTGTGTGTGTGTGTGTGTGTGTGTGTGTGTGTGTGTGTGTGTGTGTGTGTGTGTGTGTGTGTGTGTGTGTGTGTGTGTGTGTGTGTGTGTGTGTGTTTAGTCGTTCGCCATGAGGAAACATTACTTTAACAACGCAGAGACCGGCTTCTTCAAGAAGGTCAAGAGGAAAGTCGTCCCCAAGAACCCAATGACAGGTGTGTGTGGGGGGGGGGGGGGTGTTATATTAACATCTGCAGATCTTGTGTGTGCTAAGTTTGCTGCTAAGTCATACCTACATTGTGTGTGTGTGTGTTGCAGACACCAGTATGTTGACGGACATGATGAAGGGGAACCTGACCAACGTCCTGCCCATGATTGTGATTGGTGGATGGATTAACTGGGCTTTCTCTGGATTCGTCATAAGTGAGTTCTTCAGCTGTCAGTCAGGAACATCCTCACACACTGTTTAGTTTCTCACCATTAAACAAGCTAATAATAGAGATTATTTCATCTGATCATTTCATTTAATCCGTAATAATAATAATAAAGACATTATGTATATATCCACCTGTATATTTTGCCACAGGCTTGGTGCTGTTAGACTCTCCTCTCTCTTCCTGTTTCTGCCTAAAAACATTTGAGGCTTCAGGGTGTTAAAGTTACACCTGCTGGTCTGCACAACTACAGACTGAAGCTGAAGCACAACACCACCTCTCTGATTTCATAGTTTCAGTCTCATATGTGTGCAAGCCTGCATGTTATTATTATATCTTTAATTATCCTGTTCAGATGTGCTGTATGTACATCTTAGCATGTAAATCCAAAAAGCCTAAATATTGAATATATTTGTTGGCACAAAATGTTGTTAATGTACCTTATTTGTTTAGTTTAAGTGTCAACTGTGGACTCATATTTTACCTTCATAGTTTGATATATTAATGTGACTTTTCATGAGTCGCTATGCGATCGATATCATTAAAAAATACTTTTATTACTCAGTATGAGGTGGAAATGTCCCCATACTTACTGCCATCACTCTATTGACACAAACACAGCTTCAGTATCGTCCCACCATCACTAATAATGCACAGTCAGCTTTCTGCAGTAAACTGGTTTCTAACTGTCACCAGGAGCCGTTTGTAGCCTGAGGAAGGGACAGAAAGCTTTACCTCAGTGAGGAGGTGTGGTCGACCCTGTTGCTGGGTATGACTCTATTTTAAAAGGTCTGATTGGTTGATCAATAAATTAATTAATGAATTAAAATGCACTCTTGGTGATAATGGACAGTGAAATCATAGAATTTAGTCTCTGTTAAGACACGGTGTAATTATAAATATTATTTTATGGAATGAACATCTGTGTTGAATAAATTGTGAGCTGTACTTTAAAAGTAACCTATGAAATGTTTGAAACACAGTCCTGCAGTAGTCCTGCAGCAGCCTGTTCACATGCTGTATGTATAGTTGTTAGCATCAGTTTCTGTGGTTTCTGCCCAGTCTTTAGAAGTAGCAGCGTTGGTATACACAGATTTACAGTAATCTGATTACTCTGAGTAATGTGGCTGCTGCAGTAAACACACTGCATGTGGAGTTTAGGTAGTTTGTCTTTGTCTGTAACATCATCCTGTTCTTATCTTTGAGGTTTGATTCAGTGAGTCAGAAGAATAGAAGCTGATGTTGTTCAGACAGCAAAGATGAACATAATCTACCTCAAACTATATTTTAATGTTGGATTTATTTTAATGACATTATTGACTGATTTTATTTGGTGCTAATGTTGAGCTGAAAGTTTATTTAATAAAGCTTATAAATGGAACTCAAGTACAGTATTTTCTTTGTTATATAACTTTGAGCCCAGAAAATACATTAAACATTAGACCTGAAATATAGTTGTTTCTGTGATATGCAGAATGCTTTTTATCCAAGGAAGTCATTACATATGACTCTTCACTTGTAGCAGTTTAAATAAATCACATTATTTTCTTTTGCTTGTAATTTTTCACAATTCCTGCAATTTTACTGCAAAAAGAGACGTAAAACATCACAAACTGTATCACAGAAAAGAGAAAAGCTGCTGGAAAATCAAACATTTTTGGCTCCAATAATCAGAAAAACACTCCTGGAGGGAGCGATATCTCATGTGATGCCAGCTTCACTCTGAGGACAAACATCTTTAATCAGTGTTTGTTGTCCTCCGCTGTTTAATGATTGATTTATGGTGTGTGTGTCGTCATCCAGCCAAGGTGCCGTTCCCTCTGACTCTGAGGTTCAAGCCGATGTTACAGAGAGGGATAGACCTGCTGTCACTGGACGCCTCCTGGTAAAACTCAGCTCAGCTCATTTAACACTGAAAACAACACGGCGCTTCACCGGACCATGAACACAACATGTAGTACAGAAAAACGCAACATCTGTCCATAATAATCAAAATGTTTCTGTAACAGAGGTTTTAAAATGCACTGTTGTGATTGGTTGTTTGTTTGCAGGGTGAGCTCTGCGTCCTGGTACTTCCTGAATGTGTTTGGTCTGAGGAGCATGTACAGCCTCATACTGGGACAGGACAACGGTGAGTCTCTTCTCACATGTGTGCAAACTCTTTTTCAGTCAGTAGACAATATAAAACAGCTTTGGATAAAGAATATTTAACATGACAAAAGGCCACATTAGTGGAAACATTGGGCTTCATTCAGGAAACATGTAAACAGATTAAATCTTCATTTGTACATATTTACAAGATTTTAAGATTTTGTCAGATAAATAAATTTATTTCCTAAATGTACATAAATAACATGTCTGATCCTGACCTTCTGTAAACTGACCATCGTTCTAACCATCAAATATCAGTGTGAACACATTTAAGAGAAATAAACATGTAAAGTAAGTTTAGTACAGGAAGGTTTTCTGTTTGAGCTCCTGACTGAAAACTGAGATCGTCTCAGTTTCTTTTTGATGAACAAATGTCCACAGTCAGCGTGATGTTGTGGTTCATGAAAAGCTGTAAATGATTGTAAAACCTTTAAAAAAAAAATCATGTCTAACAATGTTAGACTCAGTTTTGTGAACAGAAGCACTGAGCTGCTGTCTTTTCACATTTTCTAATCATCCCTAATTTTGAATAGTTTAGTTTAATTGATAAAAAGAGTGTTTTGCTTGTAGCTGCTGACCAGTCACGGATCATGCAGGACCAGATGACAGGCGCTGCCATGGCGATGCCCCCTGACCCCAACAAGGCTTTTAAGGTGAGATGTTAACAAAATGAACGTCAGTCAGAAAACTTAATGAATAATCAAAATTCTTGATCAGTTTCATCACGTTACATGTGGAGGCTTTGTGTGTCATAGCAGAAGAAAACTTTATACTAGAAAGTTTAGATCAGTGTGAAAAATATAGTTACAGTCAGTTAACACTACACACCTCATACAGAACAGAAACAACACAAAACCTCCCACAACAGACGTCACATCATCTGCAACAATGAATGGGCCGCCATCTTGTAACAGGAAATCCTCCTTCTCTTTAAAGGACAGTTCAGTTTATCAGCTGTGTCTTAAAGCAACAGTCAGGAGCCCAAATGAAGAGTGAAACCTGTTTTTCTTGCTGTAATCATTCCTCCTGTTCATACTGACCATTAGAAGATCCCTTCATAATGCACTTACCATGGAAGTCCAAATGAGTCAAATCAAGTAGATATCTTTCAACATGCGTGAACGGGACTTTAGTCTGCATCCTGAACGCACCAGAGACTCAAAACCTGCTCAGAACCAGTGTGCAGTCTGGATCCAGGACTCACATCTGTCTGTCTGTTTCAGAGCGAGTGGGAGGCGCTGGAGATCGTGGAACACAAGTGGGCGCTGGAGAACGTGGAGGAGGAGCTGATGTCCAGAGACCTCAACTTTGGAACCTTCTTCAGCCAGGACATTAAGTCCACCATGTTCTAGAACAACGAGGACCCGCTGGCTCCGGAACGTCTGTGAAAGGTTCCAGAACTCTTTTCTCTAAATCAGAATCTGTTCTGGAGTTTCTAGAACTCAGGATACACGTGTTTGCTTCTTTAGACACTTGAATCACTTTCTGCCTTTTTATGAGCCTCCAAATTTGAAGTGTCAGTTTGGCAGAACGTGGTGCCTTCAGGACCCAAAAAGTTCATGTCCAAAGCGCGTACAGTACTCTACTGTCCTGTGAAAACAGTGTATCTCCAACACATCAACTTCTCATGAGCAGAGACTAACTGCTGATTTTAGCTTTGTGATGAAACATTTTTCAGACAATCCAGTGTAAGAATTAGATTTAAACTAAGTGTAAGAATTAGATTTAAACTTAGTGTAAGAATTAGATTTAAACTTAGTGTAAGAATTAGATTTAAACTAAGTGTAAGAATTAGATTTAAACTTAGTGTAAGAATTAGATTTAAACTAAGTGTAAGAATTAGATTTAAACTTAGTGTAAGAATTAGATTTAAACTTAGTGTAAGAATTAGATTTAAACTTAGTGTAAGAATTAGAAGACATCTACAACATGGTTTTTACTGGCAGACATCTTGCTGAAATCACTAACTGCAATACTAATTTCACTGAGATGTGATTAAATTAAAGTGTGAAAACTGATTCAGTCTAATATCTCAACTTACTGCTCAGTTATTACAGTTATTATTTATAAAACTGAATAAATTAATTTAACATAGTTAATGTTTTTATTAATTATACACACTTGTAGTTTGACAAAAAATCTCAACTCAAAGTCCATTTAAGAGCTTTTTCTGGAGCTTTCAACCACATCTCACAGTCTTCATCAGCAAATGTCTCAGGCCCTGTTCACACCTGGCATGAACATGTGTCTGAGGTGATCCGGTCCTGTCCTGTCCGCTGTTATCAGCACGGACCTCCACTTAAAACCAACAACAAATTTGGTCTTTGCAAACGGAAACGAAGTACGTGTTTATTTGCATATAGAGCAGGGAAGTGAGATCTGATCACAAGTGGTCCCTTGAGATGCATGTTAATACCAGGTGTGAGCTGGGCCTGAGCTGTCATGACGTGACCAAAGTGTGGATCTTCGGTCATGTGATTAGTGGTTTTTTTAACTAAGTGGACCTTCAGTGAATAGATTTTGTTAAAAGTCAAGAATAAACCTTCGTGCTCAGATGTTTAGTGTTGTGTATTCTGTGTTCTAGAAAACAGGTTCTGCAGCAGTTCGTGAACCTCCGATAAACAGAGTTCCTGAGCGGCTGGTTGTTTCCGTAACCAGCAGACTGAACAGCAGCTCGTGGTGTCGGAGCAGATGAATCCTCTCAGGACAAAGATCACAAGCAGCATTTAAGAAACTGATGTTTTGAGAGGACAAAACAGTCAGAGGAAGTTTAAATAACAGCAGGCGTTCATGTTTTTATGCTGCGGGACATTTTGCATGCACTTTTCTACAGCTGATGATGTTATCAGAGCAACAGTTTAATAAAAGGTGCCATCACAACTAACTGGATTTGTCTGGTTTGTACTGCGACTTTTCACTTTGACACTCAGGTTTACAGTCGGTGTAAACGGCTAAAATTGAAGCAAATCTTTTCTGAATAACGTGTTTGACGTTACACTCGAAGCTGAGTACTCAGCAAGATGTTTCACCGCCCCGCTGACACGCGTCAGGTGTTTCTACTTTCAGTTTTAACGTTTCTGTCGTCTGACACACCTGACACGTATCAGGTGTGTCAGGCGACAGAAACGTTAAAACTGAAAGTTTGTTAAAAAAAGAAAGTGTATGGTGATTGTATGTGAAATACTTGTCTCAGAGTGATAATAATCATCCTTTTATTCATATCAAAAGATTGAAAGTACAATAAAATATTTTCATCTGATATTTGACAGGAAGACCAAAGAAAGAAATCACCCCAAGCTTCCCTCCTGCTCGGCCAGCAATGATAATAATAATTATACATTTCTTACAATACAAAAATACTGTACACACAAAAATCAGTGAGTCTCTGCAGACTGCAGCTCGCCTGTCATTCTCTCAAACTATTGTGCCTGAATACAAATTTTATCTATAAATATGAAAAATAAGCATCTCAATGTCCATCGATCATCAAAATCATTCAAGAAAAAAACTAAACAAAGTCATGTGACCGCTGCAATTATTCCATTAAAAAAATAAATACCAGAAGAAAACAACCAACATATACAAAGAGACTGAATTATCATCCCTGGCAGCTTTGTTCAATATTAAATCGTGCTCCTCTGATTACCCACAATCCCCTGCACTGGTTTCTACTGAACTGTTGTACAATAAACCTTCAGAGAATCGAATCTGCTTCCATTTAAAAACATGAAAAAATGTTGAATCAGTTCAATTGTTTTGTCTGCAGACGCTTCAAGTCAATTATAACCTGTAAACTATATAACAAAACTCATTTCAACATTTAATATGTTACGTAATAAATTACTATTTTTGTAAAATTAGGTGTCAATGTTTCAAAAACTGAATCCAGATGTGCCAGATGAACATAAACCAACAGATACAGCTTATAAGATCCAATTATTTCCATCCAATCAGCAGTCTGGAGTGAAAATCACAGTAATTATAGACTCATAGAACCTGTTTAATTATAATCATATAATACAACATTTTGCCACTTAATAATTCTGTTTCCTTATTAATAAACTCTTCAATTCCATTTTAAATTTATTTAGAGAACTTTTTGAATTAGATTTATTTTCTATTATATTTACTATTATCCCACAATGCATCTGTCTCCTGCTGTACGACTGGCTTTCAAATGTAAACCAGTAATCTTTTTTTATGAACACTGAAACACTGAAATTTTAGGTAAATTAATATTTAGAATTACATTTGATTCCATTTAAAATGATTAAATGATCATTAAAAGACAGTAAAAGGAGAAAGAATAATGTGCATGTTTAACCATCTTTTCACAATGTTTATTATTTAAATTCAATTTTAATTGAGGTATAATCAGTTAATAAATTGACCAATATATAAACAAACTGATATAATTAAACAGAGTCTAATAATTATTTGTGAGTCACTGAGTTCAATAAGTTTTTATCCACCAGTGAGGAGATGAACTTGTTAATGAGGATCAATATTAACTGCTGAGCTTCCTGCACATCAAACTACCTGAGAGTCAAACGTCCTCGTTATCTATCAAACAGACGAGCTTCTGACCAGAAACGACCAGAAAAAAAGAGCTGAGGAGGTTCAGCGTGTGGTCTGCAGACGTGCTTTTTGTTGCTATTAGTAACTGGTGAGTTTCTGAAGTTCAGAGACGTTCAAGTGTTGCTGGAAAATAAAAATCTAAAAGACATAAAAAGAGGAGAAAGGCCCGCTGCTCTGATGAAGGAAAACCAAATTTACCGTAAAGAAGAACCGAACTAGACCTCGAGGGTTCATTTAGTCTGTTTCCATGGTGACGTAGGAAGTGGCGCCCAGCTCTGTGCCGTCACCTTTGCAGGAAGTGATGTCATTGGCAGGCTGGGTGGAGGAGGCGGGGCTTGTGTTGGGAGCGGGCAGAGTGGGTTTTCTGATCTTGTCTTGTCGATGGTAGAACAAGACGTACGCAGCATTGGTCTACAGGAGAGAAGACGTTAATATAACTGAAATATAACGTTTTACTGACAACATCCCTGCAGGCAAAATACTGTAAAAGGTACAAATGATTTTCCTCAGCTGAGGTTCAGGTTTATCATTTCTTAAAGCAGGAAACACGTACCTGTGTGTTGTTCTGTACCTGATACATGAAGCAAAACTATTCAGAGCATCCTCACTTTACTCTTACTGCCTAAAACCTTCACAGATTATAGAATCTGTGGTAAATCACAGACACGAGTCACAGTTTGGACACATTTGTTTTAGTCTGTTTTTCATCAGCTGACCACTGTGTGTGTGTGTGTGTGTGTGTGTCATACTCACCACGATCTGGTCCTCTCTGGCGTAGGTCACCTTGCTGTCATCAAAGTAATACCACTGACTGTTATCTTTGTTGCGTGCGTAGCTGGTGTCTGAAACAACACAAACACACCAATAAAATCCTGAACAAAGCCTCAGGTGGCAAAAACCTTTTATACTGTCGGTCCAACAAGTCTTACAATGTCCATCTCTGAGTCCTCCGTAGTGATTGGACACAGCGATTAGGTCGTAACAGCTCGGAGGCTCCCCATTGGACAGACTTTTCCTCAGGAGGCAGCCGGAGAAGTCCAGGTCTCTGCAAGAAGAACAAACACATCAGAACAGGATATAAATAACAGAAAACCACAAAAAGCCGACAGCTGCTCCAACTGACTCCTGGTCAAAAAGCCTCAACAGATACTTTCAACAAGTCATTCTGGTCTCTGGTCTAAATTCAGGCCCTCTAATCAGTGTGATGGTGGTCATTTTGGAAATTATTGTGTGTGTGTGCACCTGAGGGGGAAGTCCACGATGCTGTCCAGTTTCTCTCTGGTGAACTTGGTGTAGGAGAACCTCTTGAGGTGGATGATGAGAACCTCCGGCAGAGACCAGAGGTCCAGCTTCTTTGTGGCCAGCTGGTGCTTCTTACACACAGGACAGTACCTGAAAACACACACATACATATGGTATCTTCGTCTCAGCTGTGTGTGTGTGTGTGTGTGTGTGTGTGTGTGTTACCATGGGTTCTCCTCCTCCAGTGTCTCCACAGTGGTGAACAGCTCGATACACTCCTGCAGCTGAACCGTGGTCTGCTGCTGAGGAACCTCCATGCTGCTGTGTTTCACATATTTCTACAGAGGAGAGGAGAGAGAGGGAGGAGGGAGAGGGGGAGAGGGGGAGAGGGGGAGGGGAGAGAGGAGAAGAGAGGGGAGAGGGAGGAGGGAGAGAGGGAGGAGGGAGAGGGAGAGGGGAGAAGAGAGGGGAGAGGGAGGAGGGAGAGAGGGAGAGGGGAGAAGAGAGGGGAGAGGGAGGAGGGAGAGGGGAGAGGGGGAGGGGAGAGAGGGAGAGGGGAGAGAGGGAGAGGGGAGAGGGAGGAGGGAGAGAGGGAGAAGAGAGGGGAGAGGGAGAGAGGGAGGAGGAAGAGAGGGAGAGGGAGGAGGGAGAGAGGGAGAGGGAGGAGGGAGAGGGAGAGGGGAGAAGAGAGGGGAGAAGAGAGGGGAGAGGGAGAGGGAGGAGGGAGAGAGGGAGGAGGGAGAGGGAGAGGGAGGAGGGAGAGAGGGAGAGGGAGGAGGGAGAGAGGGAGGAGGGAGAGAGGGAGAGGGAGGAGGGAGAGGGGAGAAGAGAGGGGAGAAGAGAGGGGAGAAGAGAGGGGAGAGGGAGGAGGGAGAGAGGGAGGAGGGAGAGAGGGAGAGGGAGAGGGAGGAGGGAGAGGGGAGAAGAGAGGCAGATACAGAAAGAGAAGCCTTCAACATTCTGCACAGTCAATACAATCAGAGAAGGCAGAGGAGAGAAACAGTCATTGTGATGTGCAAGAAGAGAGCAGCACATTTTCTCTCTGCTGAAGATTTATTAACTAGACTATTAACAAGACTAATAACAAGACTATTTAATAACTAGACTATTTAATAACAAGACTAATAACTAGACTATTTAATAAGACTAATAACTAGACTATTTATTAACAAGACTAATAACTAGACTATTTATTAACAAGACTAATAACTAGACTATTTATTATCAAGACTAATAACTAGACTATTTAATAACAAGGCAGTTTATTAATGAGACTACTGCTGTGACCCGACTGCACACTAACTGTATACAGTTATTCACAGAACCAGGTTTAAGGGATTCTTATGAAAAATGTCAGAAGATGTTATGTTCATGTAAAAAATAAATCATGTGGTCAGCAGTGCTCTTATAACTAACTCACTGCTTGTTTTTGTTGCACAGGTGGGTCATCAGTGCTTCCTGGGAACACCTGGTGTTCACACACACACACACACACACACACCATCTTCACTGTCATGCTCAGCCTGCACTACTGACACCACTGATCTCCACAGTTTGTTATGTATTTGATTCATGTAAGTTTGTTTAAAGTCCCAGTGAACCGGAGGTTAGAGCGTCTTTAGCTTCTGTGCTGTGACGTATTTCCCAGTGAAAATGAATATTTGAGCATTATACAGTTATAAGAGGGATTTAAATCAAATCCTTTGCATTTGATTGGACCGCTAAAATGTGGGCGTGGCTTACAGCATTTAGTGCGATACAGAGGCCTGTTGGCTCCACACACCTCCTCACCTGTTAGATCAGGAGGACGAGGGAGACATGAATGAATCAGACGTCAGCAGCCACATTGTTTCAGAGATTAAAACAAAACCCACAAACCCTGAAGTGCAGTTTTATGTGAGCGGTGTGGCTGCTGCTCACACAAAGTCACATTTGATTGGATGAACTTTAAGCCTTAACCCTTAACACAGGAACAGGATTAAAACTGGGAAAATGTCTTTTTCATTTCACTGAGTCTTTAATAAATGACTTTGTTTAAAGTCGTACTATGCAGGATATAGACTCATACAACAGTAATCCCTCTCAGTAATCGTTATGACCCACTAGAAGTGTGTCTGTGTGTATCTGCCTGGATTTTCCTATTTTGCTGTGTTCAGGATGTTTCTGGGCGTCCCAAATACTTGGTCAGGAAAAAGGTGCACATATACTGATAAACTTCATATCAGCTGCTGCCAAGTTAGCCATCTGGCTGAGCCATAGGAACCGGGCCGGGCGGCGGGCTGTGTGGACCCTGTGCAGGTGCTTACAGGCAGGGAAAGTCCTGTTTGTGTTGTTGGTTTAATGGTCATGCTCGTTGCTTTTTTCCCCTCACAGTGAGGCACATAAACTCTTTGTAGTGCTTAATAAAGAACTTTAAATGATGTGTCTACAAACAGCAACCGACAAATCCTGCAAAGATGAACTTTAACTTTTGAAGAGAGTGCGTCTCGCTCTTTATCATCATTATTACAGGTTGTGACAAACAGACATGTAGAGCTGCAACGATGAGAAACTTAACCTGTAACTATTTTGTTGATAAAATAATCGATTCAGTCATTTTTTAAGGAAAAACGTCAAAACATTTGTTGGCTTCAGTTTCTCAAATATGAGGATTTGATGCTTTTTTGTCGTACATGACAGTAAATTAAACATGGATGATGCCAACTTGGACTCTGGAAAATTATAGCGGCCATTTTTCACTAATTTCTGACATTTTATAGATAGATAGATAGATAGATATTAGTGGCTGAACAAAATGTTTTCTCTCCAAAAATACAAGATAATTGTATTTTGTTTTGTGTTTTTGGACATTTGTATAATTGTTACTGATTGTGTGATGGATTGTACAGTGTTTAAAGTTCTCTCCTGTCTTTGTGTTCTTGAGTGAGCCATGAAAGATTACAGTACAAACTGACCTCAGCCTCGTTTTCATTGTAGAATCTCTTTTTCATCTCAGGGTCCCAGTCGATGGCCACATAGGGCTGAGCTGCAGAGAGACACAGGCAATATGAATAAATGCAACACAACAGTTTACTGCAGCTGTAAGTGACGAGCAGCTGATTGACAGTCATACATTAGGTTCTGTTTTGTTAGCATCTGATTAGAAATGTCATGGAATCGGCACTGTAGTGATTTAGGATCACACGTCTGTAAAGATGAGGGACTCACAAGAGACACATAGAAAACAAATCTGAAGTAGATGCAGCAGAGGACTTTATATCCTGTTTCCACATGGTATTAACATGATCTGTATCTGGATGATGACATCTGATCACTGGATCTTTGCATTTACACCTGGTATTAAAATGTGTTCGCAGGAAGAAGCCGAGCTTGGTGACCTTTCATGTTACTGGGACCGTTGTTTTCTTATGAATGCGTCGCGCTGTACAGATTATATTATATTATATTATATTATATTATATACAGCTGCTGAGATCTGATCACAATGTGTTCTGATGTATTTACAACCACATCTTTCAAACATCACACCTTCACTACCTACCAGGGTTATTTCCCATGTTGCCTTTTCCTGGACTTGAGTAAAACCTCTTCATGTTTCATTTTTCTTATCATCTGTACTGACTGTTTAGCTGTAAGTTAGCCAGCAACCAACTGCCTTAGATTAGTTGATTAATCGAGTAGTTGCCAACTATTAATTTAATTTGTAGAGTGACCCTTTAAATGAGAACCAGGACTACATTTGTGACTAAGAGTCAGTGTGTGTGTGTGTGTGTGTGTGTGTGTGTGTGTGTGTGTGTGTGTCAGACTTACAGCTGAAGGACACGGCGCTCCCTCCCTCTCCTGTCCCTCTCTCGGTCGTCCCGTTGGAGTTGACCGCCTGGATGGTGAACAGACATTTCTTCCTCTTACAACACGCCCTCCTCTTAGCTGGTTGGTCATTGGCCGGCAGGCTGGGAGAACACGCCTCTTCCTGCTTGTCTTCTTCCTTTTCTTCTTCTGTGGTCTCACAGGGCTGCTGCGGCTGCTCTGCTGCAGGTTCTGAGTCGGTGGTCCTGCTGGCGTCGTCACAGCAGTTATTGTGCTCCCTGTTAGCGCTGTCAGCAGCTGTATTAGCCGTGTTGCTGTCGGCGCTGCAGAGGAGATCGCTCTGGTTCGGAGCCCCGTTATTGGCGGCAGCGTCGCCGTGGTCCAGTGAGGGCTGCATGTGGTTGGGGGCGGGCTCAGTCGTAGCGGGGTCGTCTGGTTGGATGTTTGTTGATCCGTCACCGCTGCAGGGCTCCGTCTGGGAAGGACCGGCTCTCTCTGCTTCCTCCTGCTCCTCATCTGAGAAAAACAACAACACAGAACCAATCAGAGAGAAGGAACGCTTTCACTCATCCTCAGCATCACATGTTGTCCCGGCAACACACAATACAGCTGCGACTGATGGTTATTTTAATTATCAATTCATCTCTCAAGTACTTATTAATCAGTTAATCATTCAGTCTAAGAAAGGTCTGAAAATTAGAGCTGAAACAATTTATTAATCAATCAGTTGACCAATAGAAAATTAATCAATTCTCATATTTTCTAGATCAAACAATTAATTGATTAATCAACAAGATAATCAGATTGACTGATAATGAAAATAATAGTTAGTTATTAGTTAACATAGCTTTTCTCATCCCATTTATTCTAATTAACTTAATTTACATACTTCTAACTACTTTTCTGTTACCAACTAATGGAATTATTTACCAAATTATTTTACATGTCTACATGTGTGCAGGGAAAGATTTGTAAATATTAAAAATGCACTTTATTAATTCTTATTTTCAATTTTTATATGTGAATTTTATTATTTATCATTTAATAGTTCTGTTGAGTATTTGTTATTATTGAGCTACTTTTAGTTGCTGATATTTGAATTACTGTTTCCTGTAGAAATGTTCTGTACCTCCTTTCTGCAGTGACGCGTCATCTGACAATCACATACATGCAACAGCACAATGCTGGTGGATTACTTTGTACCGTTTACCTCACAATCATCCTTCAAAAAATAAAATAGTTGCTGCAATGGCAACTTTTCAGAGTTGTAAAATCCTGTCTCAGTATTTTGGTGTCTTATAAACCTTCAAATTCACAGATCTGTTACTCTAACTGGACTTCATGGATGTTATTTCACATGTTGCTGAACCAGCACAGCTCTGCGCTGTTTTCCTGCAGGTCTGAACTGTCTGTGAGAGAAACTTGTAGCTGCAGCAGAAGATGATACCGTCACTGATGCCGTTGGTCTGAGTCTTGTACAGCTCCTCTTCATCATCGTCTTCCTCCTCTTCCTCTTCCAGCTCCTCAGAGGGGTCAGGAGGTCGCACGTAACGCCTGCTCACACACACAGAAACATCTTAACGTAACGTATAACAACAGGGATTCAAATGTTCAAATACATTAATATGTTAAAAAAATGTAAAAGTTTTTTAATTTGTTTTCTATACAAAAACGTGTGTGTGTGTGTGTGTGTGTGTGTGTGTGTGTGTGTTGCTCACGCCAGTCTCTGCAGGAACAGGTTGTACAGCGCGTCACTGCTGCAGCTGCTGCGCGGCACGTTGAGCAGCAGCGGGTGTCCAAACAGCGACGTGCCGTACGAGCTGCTGCCTGAGCCGTAGTCTCTGTAGTGGGAGCGTTCTCTCAGGTAGAGAGCCAGCAGCACCTGCTCCTCCTGCTGCTCCTCCTGCTGCTCCTCCTGCTGCTCCTCCTGCTGCTCCTCCTGCTGCTCCTCCTGCTGCTCCTCCTGCTGCTCCTCCAGCACGCTCAGCTCGTACCTGAACACACAGCAGCGTGGCCTTTAGCTGCACCACCTCAATCAAACTTGCAGCCCAAACACACAACGTGGCAGACAGACTGAAACTACAAGAAAAGGTGATAAAAACTGTCCGTACACAAAGATGTCGTCTCGGTCCAGTATGCAGCTCAGAGATTCATCAGCGGTGTAGATCTTATAAAAACGATGGTTGAACACATCCGCTACCACCATCTGAAACACACACATACAGTTAATACCTTCCTTCTCGAGTAGTCAATTAATCATTTAGTCAACAGAAAATTAATAGGCGACTATTTTGATCATCCAAAAGTCGATTTAATAATTATTTAAAAAATGACAAAAATGTGCTGTTTTCAGCACCTCAAATGTGATGATTGAATGTTTTGACTCTGGAACATTATAACAGGCATCTTTCAGTATTTTCTGGCCTTTTATAGACAAAAAGCTTAATCAAGAAAATTATCAATTATCAATCAATAATTACAGTTTTTTTCTGATTGGTTACCTGCAGGGATCAATACTGAGTCACATGATCAAACTCTTCACACAGTCGACACAACAGCAACAATTATGGAGCAAACTGTGACACATTTGCATTGTTTTGACACAGAAAGCATTCAGTGACTACAGCCTTCAAATGTCCTCAATACTTTTCTCACTCAAACACAAACAAGCAACTAAACATTTGACACATGTTTACATCCTCACTTCCAAACTCTGCAGTTTCTGTTCAAACACTAACATGTATTCATACAGACAGCAATCTGCCAAATCATAACCACACTGAAATACATCTATATTCAACCAAAAAACAAGACGTGCTGTCAGAAATAAAGCCCACTGAAAGCTTTCCTGCTGCATTTCTATGACTGGTTCCTGTAGAATACACTGTAGTACGTTCTATAGAGAGCTACACATCTGACTGGATTTACACTATATACACATTTCTGACACTATCAACCATTAAAAACTACATATACACAATAAAACAGTGATGGAATAAAAATTTATTCCTGAACCTCAACACAAAAACTTACTGACCCTTATTTAAGCCTATAATTAACAGCTGATTACTTGTTATTTTTAAATATTTAACAGTTTGACAGACCTGACCTGTATTAATTAACTGTAACCATCTACATCACTCACACACACACACACACACTGACCTGTGTGGCAGGTATGTTGGTCATCTCTGACAGAGCCGAGCAGAGGTCAGACACTTTTCCTGCTTTAGGAACCACAACACGATGCTGCACACACACACACACACACACACACACACACACACACACACACACACAGACAGATACAGACACACACAGACACAGACACACAGACACACAGACACACAGACAGATACAGACACACACACAGACACACACAGACACAGACAGACAGACAGACAGACAGACACACACACAGACACACACACAGACAGACACACAGACAGACAGACAGACACACACAGACACACACACAGACACACACAGACACACACACAGACACACACAGACACACACAGACAGACACAGACAGACACACATGAAAACATGTTATATCATGTCCATGTTGACAATTTAACAGTCTTATGTTTTAACGTCTTCAACACTTTATTAACAGTGAAACTGTTAGAATATTCAAACACAGTCAGAGTGTAACAAAGAGCTGCAACATTTAATCAATTAAATCAAGAAAAAAAGTCCAAATTCTCTGATTCCAGCTTCTTAAATGTGAATATTTTCTGGTTTCTTTAGTCTCTGTGACAGTAAACTGACAAAACGAGACATTAGAGGACGTCAGCTTGGACTTTGGGAAACACTGATCCACATTTTTCACCATTTTCCAACCAAACAACTAATTGATTAATCCAGAAAATGAACAACAGATTAATCGATAATGAAAATAATAATTAGTTGCAGCTCTAATTTAATTTTGCAGCTCTAATTTTCCTTGCAACATACTGATGTCTGCTGCATATTTAACGCCAGGTGTTACCAGTTACCTGCACAGGTTTGGCGTAGGGGTCGAGAGAGACGAAGAAGACCTCCATGACGCGCTCCTTGCTGACAGGAAGTGGGACACTCAGGTAGCAGAAGGGGTCAAAGGTCACAGAGACCTTGTGGCACTCGGGACAGACGAGCGTGGACTTGAAGAGGCCGTGGAACGTGTCGACGATCACAGAGTCGTTCCGCCGGCGGTGGTTACGCCACGCCTCCTCAGCCACTTCCTGTTGGACCGGACGGAGAAAAGTGGAAAAAAAAAGTTTCAACATTTGTTCAGAGCTTTGCAACAGTTTTAATGTGATGACATAAACTGGAAGTGAAACAGGACACATTAAGGCCTGAGGTGAGTGCGTCAGTCAGAGCAGCTGACCTGGTCGGGTCGTCCGTCGGCGTCCCGCAGCTCGATGTACTCTTTGTTTTTGACTCGATTCAGGTCTTCGTGCAGCCCGTCCAGCAGGAAGGACAGCAGCTCCTGGCTGTCGTGCTGCTGGTAACCCAGAAACTGAGACGCGAAGTGACCCACCTTCGTCTGCAGACGCACAAACACAAACACACCAGTGAGGACATGAACTAAAACACAGGAAAGGTAAATGAAACCAGCAGCATCTCACTGCAGTAGATAGTCAAGAGTCAAGACACAGAATATGTTCACAATTAACTGGTTAAATCTGACAACACTGAGCCTTTTTCACACCCAAAAACTGCAAACAGTGAGCGGATAAACACGAACATGCCGGATGTTGTTCAGTGTGGATGAAGTGCAGATCAGAAGCTTTGCAGCTGAGGTTCAGCTTTTAAAAGCAACACAATGTGTTGATCGACCACATCTGAAGGTCAAAGACTTTCTAGCAGGTCAGTTATACAGAAGAGACGGTGTGACGCTGCACGTTGTCCAGTGAAGGAAAGTAACTAAGTACATTTACTCAAGTACTGTACTGAAGTACAGTTCTGAGGTACTTGTACTTTACTTGAGTATTTCCATGTGATGCTGCTTTATACTTTGTGTTCTAGGATATTTTTTTCATTGTTTTGAGGGAACAGGTAGTCGTCTTATTTTACTGTTTGCCAAGAAAGAAAAAAATACACCAGTCACTTTATTAGGAACAGCTGTGCAATCTAATCAATCCAACACAGCAGATCCATCAGTTCTACTTTTATGAAGCTTCTACATTTTCAGTTTTTGTTGACGTTGTCAGAAAGATGATAATTCTACTTTCCAGGTGTTCCTCATAAAGTGGCCAGTGAGGGTAATATATATGTTACACAGACACACACACACAGACACACACACACAGACACACACAGACACACACACACACAGACACACACACACACAGACACACACACACACAGACACACACAGACACACACACACACACAGACACACACACACACACAGACACACACACACACAGAGACACACACACAGACACACACACACACACAGACACACACACACACAGACACACACACAGACACACACACAGACACACACACAGACACACACACACACAGACACACACACACACAGACACACACACACACAGACACACACACACACACAGACAGACAGACAGACACACACACACACACACACATACACAGACACACACACACACACAGACACACACACACACACAGACATACACACACACACACACACACACAGACACATACACACACAGACACACACACACACTTTGCTTTGTATGTATATGTGTAGTTAGGGCCGAGCTGTGCTGACCGTCTCTACATGTGATTGTTTCTAACAGTGTTCAGCTCTCAGTCGAGTTGTTTCGTGTGTAACTAAGGAGTCTCTGTGGTTTGGAGTTCAGTTTCACTGCTTTGTTCCTGTTCATAGTTTCATCTGACAGACGGCAGCCTCACTGATCTGTGATCTGCTCTCTGATCTGTGACACCACAGCTTACAATGTAAACCAGAGCTCCAACACGGAGAGAAACTGTTTAAAACTGTGTTGCTAACAGAAACCTGAGACTTATTTCATGTGCTTTAACTTTAACACACAGATTCCAAACTGCTCAATAAAGAAATATCACAAAAATAAACCCAGTGCAGTTAAGTTTTAAACTATTTCATTAAAAAGTAACAGAAAATGCAACAAATTACCTTAAGTGCATCACAGCAGTAATTAAATCAATTTAAGCTTATTCGAGTTTCAAAAATATAGATTTTTTCCATCTTAACATGCTAATGATAACAAACGGGGCGATAAAACAGTTGCTTTGCTATAAAACATCAAGAAAAAAACTGTAGCTGCAACTACTAATTGCTGTTTGGCAATTTTACTTGAAAAATTACTGAAACGGTTCATCGATCATCAAAATAGTTGTCGGTCGGTGATTCTGTCGATCGGCTAATGGGCTGATTGATTGTAAATTATGCTAGCTAAGTTTATACTCGCAGTCTGCATCACATCATGATGAGTGTTTGCAGTAACTCATCAGTTTAACATTTTGGTACCTTGAAGACACGTGGCACCACAGAGTAATGTCTCCCCGACCACATCTGTTTGATGACGTCAGCGTAGGCCTCGGCGATCTCGCCCTTCATACCCAGAGGGTTGGTGAAGTTCAGCTCCTCCAGGTAGGAGCTCAGCAGGAAGTACTCCGTCAGAGGAGGAGTGTTACTGAGACACTGCAGAGAGGAGAGGAGAGGAGAGGAGAGGAGAGGAGAGGAGAGGAGAGGAGAGGAGAGGAGAGGTCATTTTAAAAGTCAAACGGTGAAGAAGGAGGAGACGGGCAGACAGAGGCTCAGTGCAGCTCCTTCAGTTTCGGTGTAGAAATCTGAGCAGCGGGACAAACTCCGACACCAACCAGGTGTTAATTAGGCACCGAGCAGGTTTCACGATGCCTTCCTACCTTAAAGTCTGTTAAAACCCCATTAAAGAACTTCAAAGATGCATGAAAGTCTGTGAGGAAATAAACTGTCTGGCTTTGTGTGCAGAACTGTTCTGAGCTGCAGCAGGTAGCAGATTTGTAGATCCAAAGATCATAAAGATCCAAAACAGCTGCCAGAAAGATCATTTTACTTTCTGTTTATTATTGAGGTCGTAGTGGGTGCTGCTGTACTGGAGTGCATTATATTGAAAAGTGTCCCTAATATTTTGCCCCCTTCATGTAGTGGACAAAATATTAGGAACGCCATTTTTTGTGTGTGTGTGTATGTGTGTGTGTGTGTGTGTGTGTGTGTGTGTGTGTGTGTGTGTGTCAGACCTGCAGAGCAGAGTTCATAAAGCAGGTGTTGCCCAGGTTGGTGAGGCCGCAGACTCCCGGCTGGCCTCGGTACGAGTCCTGCTCCTCCGTAGAGTTCCTCCTGAAAACCAGAACACACGTCAGAGTTTACGCTGCTGTTAGACGGAAACATAAGAACCTGCAGAGTTCTAGTGAGGCTGAAAGAAAGATCTTTCTTCTGGCTGTGTTTTAAATACTGGCTGTGAAGGGATCCTTTCTAATGAGACTTCACTGTAAACAATAAGGAATAAAACTCTATTCAGTATTTACAGACACTCCTCATTCACAACTATGAAGCTGATCACATTCATATGTTGATCTGATGTGAATCAAAGTTTAACTGAGGTGAGGTGATTGATCAGCTGATCATGTCTTTAGAGAAGAGTCTCCACTCTGTCAAACTATAGAAAGACACAGTCCCCTGGTGCTCGTACAGCGGCGTTACAGAGTGAAGTGTGTGTTTGTACTCACAATCAAACTTTGTGTGAATACAGAAATCACAGTTTAACATTAATTAGCAACAACTAATCTGCCACCTCTGATTGTTATGTTACTGACAGCAATGTTCTGCTACATATATATATAAGAAGTACTCAGTACTACAGTAAAAGTACATAAGTATTATGAGCTTGATGTAGTTAAAGTATTGCAGTAAAAGTACATAAGTATTACGAGCTTGATGTAGTTAAAGTATTGCAGTAAAAGTACATAAGTATTATGAGCTTGATGTAGTTAAAGTATTGCAGTAAAAGTACATAAGTATTATGAGCTTGATGTAGTTAAAGTATTGCAGTAAAAGTACATAAGTATTATGAGCTTGATGTAGTTAAAGTATTGCAGTAAAAGTACATAAGTATTATGAGCTTGATGTAGTTAAGGTATTGCAGTAAAAGTACATAAGTATTATGAGCTTGATGTAGTTAAAGTATTGCAGTAAAAGTACATAAGTATTATGAGCTTGATGTAGTTAAAGTATTGCAGTAAAAGTACATAAGTATTATGAGCTTGATGTAGTTAAAGTATTGCAGTAAAAGTACATAAGTATTATGAGCTTGATGTAGTTAAAGTATTGCAGTAAAAGTACATAAGTATTATGAGCTCGATGTAGTTAAAGTATTGCAGTAAAAGTACATAAGTATTATGAGCTTGATGTAGTTAAAGTATTGCAGTAAAAGTACATAAGTATTATGAGCTTGATGTAGTTAAAGTATTGCAGTAAAAGTACATAAGTATTATGAGCTTGATGTAGTTAAAGTATTGCAGTAAAAGTAGTGGTTTGGTCCCTCTGACTGATATATTATTATATATGACATCATTAGATTATTAATACTGAAGCATCAGTGTGTAAGCAGCATGTTACTGTTGTAGCTGCTGGAGGTGGAGCTAGTTTCAACTACTTTATATACAGTTAGCTAGTTTAGTCCAGTGGTTCCCAACCTAGGGGTGGGGCCCCTCCAAAGGGTCAGCAGATAAATCTGAGGGGTCGTGAGATGATTAATGGGAGAGGAAAGAAGAAAAAACAAAGTTCTGATACACAAATCTGTTTTCACTTTTTGGACTTTTTCTCTAATCTTTGATTTTTGCTGAAATATTGGATCATTTGAACATTTATTGAAATGAAACCATGTGAGAAGTTTAGAGGGAAAAATCACTATTTGGTGGAGCTGTTAACAACTCATAGACATCTGAAATGTGACCCCGACTACACACTGCTTTTTGTAAGACGTCAAAAGCCAAAAAGGTTGGAAACCACTGGTTTCATCTTTAACAATGTGTTGTATTTTAAAAGCTTGTTATATTATCCATTGTGTCAAATCTTCATCTGAAAAGTAACTAAAGCTGTCAAATAAATGTAGTGGAGTAGAAAGTACAATATTTCCCTCTGAAATGTAGTGGAGTGGAAGTATAAAGTAGCATCACATGGAAATACTCAGTAAAGTACAAGTACCTCAGAACTGTACTTCAGTACAGTACTTGAGTAAATGTACTTGGTTACTTTCCTTCACTGCTCTTTGCAAATAAAAAGAGTGAGGAGAGATCCGTTACTGTTGGAGCTTAATGAATGTGGTTATTTTGCAGAGCAGTAACTCCTTCCTGTCTCAGAGGAAGGAAAGAGTTGCTCAGCTTTGGACTGTGTATTATTAAACTGTATTGTTGGAAAACACAAAACTGGTTTGAAGAACGTGGCTGCTGCTGAGAAAGCTAACGTCACCACAACTGATGAGGGCGGGACGTCACTTCTCTAAACAGGAAAGGATCAAATCAAAAGGAAGAATGACTAATGCAGAAACTGAAGGAGACAGAGAGGGAGAGGCTTTCAGATAAAACAAAAGTGAAAGCAGGTGTAGATGGTGAGACAGGGCGAGTAGGGAGAGTTCCCCAGACAGGAAGAAGGACGGAGGGATGAAAGAGAAGAGAAGGGAAATAATAAAAAGACAGAGAGAGCAAATATACAAACACACAGAGAGAAAGAGACAGAAAGTAAAAAAAAAAAGAATCAAAGACAGATAAGAGACAGAGTGTGTTCTTACATGATCTGAGGTCTGGAGCTCGGCCAGGTGCCATCAGCATTCCTCGTCTCCATAATCACCGTCTGACACACACACAGACACACACACAGACACACACAGACACACACAGACACACACAGACACACACACACACAGACACACACACACACACACACAGACACACACACACACACACACACAGACACACACACACACACACACACACACAGACACACACAGACACACACACAGACACAGACACACACACAGACACACACACAGACACACACACACACAGACACACACACAGACACACACACACACAGACACACACACACACACAGACACACAGACACAGACACACAGACACAGACACACACACACACAGACACACAGACACAGACACACACACACACAGACACACACACAGACACACACAGACACAGACACAGACACACACACAGACACACGCAGATACAGACACACACAGACACACGCAGATACAGACACACACACACACACGCAGATACAGACATACAGACACACACGCAAATACAGACACACAGACACACACACAGACACACACGCAGATACAGACACACACACAGACACACACACACGCAGATACAGACACACAGACACACACACAGACACACACACAGACACACACACAGACACACACAGACACACACACACAGACACACACAGACACACACACACAGACACACACACACAGACACACACACAGACACACACACAGACACACACAGACACACACACAGACACACACAGACACACACACACAGACACACACACAGACACACACACAGACACACACACAGGCAGATACAGACACACACAGACACACGCAGATACAGACACACACACACACACGCAGATACAGACACACACACAGACACACACACACAGACACACACACACAGACACACACACAGACACACACAGACACACACACAGACACACACACAGACACACACACAGACACACACACAGACACACACAGACACACACACACAGACACACACACAGACACACACACAGACACACACACAGACACACACACACAGACACACACACACAGACACACACACAGACACACACAGACACACACACACAGACACACACAGACACACACACAGACACACACACAGACACACACAGACACACACAGACACACACAGACACACACAGACACACACACAGACACACACACAGACACACACAGACACACACACAGACACACACACACAGACACACACAGACACACACACACAGACACACACACAGACACACACACAGACACACACACAGACACACACACACAGACACACACACAGACACACACAGACACACACACACAGACACACACAGACACACACACAGACACACACACAGACACACACACAGACACACACAGACACACACAGACACACACAGACACACACAGACACACACAGACACACACACAGACACACAGGTATGTTATCTCTGAGGTGGACATGTTGTTATTTTAAATGAGAGTTGCCTCCATGAGGAGGTTAGTGGCTGTAAAGAGGCGTTTAGAGCCACAGGAAGCTTCATGTAGAGAGTAAAACCTCGACCCTCACTGACAGAACATGACTAAATTCATCTACAGACTCTGATGTTCAAAGTTTTCTCCGTCAGGTAGAGATCAGAGTCGGTCCTCACCATCCCTGAGCTCAGACAGGCGTCCAACACGCTCACGTGGACGTTCCTGAGACGCTCGCAGCTGCTGTCTGAACTCTTCATCCACAGACGACACTCTGAGCCCGGCGGCACCGAGAAGGCCCGACACATCGCCCTCTGGATCGACTCTACACACAGAACATATGACCAGACATCTGAGGACGTCACCTTGGGCTTCAGGAAACACTAATTGACATTTTCCTCCATTTTCTGATATTTTATGAACTGAACAACAATAAATTGAGAAACTTATCGACAGATTAATTGATAATGAAAATAACCGATAGTTGCAGCCCTAATTTAAACAGTTTGCAAAGTTTCATTGTGCTCACTTTTCTTTGCACAATTCAATTATATATAGTTTTCCTTTATAAGTAATTTCTCTAACATGTGGATCAATAGTCTAATTAAGTTTAGTTTACATGAAGAGGTTAAACTGCTGTGAAGCTGCCAAACGTCACCACATTTCAAAAGTGAAGCTGGGAAACAGAAACTTTCTCTAACTGCCAGCAGAGAGTCAGAGAGAGAGCTGTTCCTGACCCGGCAGCTGACAACACATCTTTAAACTCACGTATGTTGTCGGTGCGGCTGAACTGTGCCGTGGTGACGTTCTCCGTGTTGCTATGGAGACAGAGAAAGATCTCAACAGGGTAAACCTCCACCTTCAGAGTGCTGGGCAGGTCCACCACCTGACACACACATAAACACACACTGTGAAACAGTCTAAAGGCCTGTAGTCCACCGCTCTCTGACGTACCTGCCGTGTGGTGGCGTTACCTTGCGTTCCAGCGGCGGATGGCTGTCCACCATGCCGTACCAGGCCAGCAGCTTGTGCCAGGCCTCCGCCGGCAGCAACACGAAGTCCTCGTTCTCCACCAGACGCTCCTTCAGGTGGTACGAGTCCAGATCTGAAAACAGGAGGCACAATTTACTCATGACTGACGTTTATAAATCCAACTGTAGTTTTCCAGAAGTTAACAAAGGAAAATGTAGTGAATGTTCGTTTGCATCCACTCCTGTTGTGTGAATATGAGAAGATCAGTCAGTGCCATTAAACCGCTGCAGAAGAAGAGGACACAACGAGATGACGTTAAAATAGCAGCAGTCAAAGTTTGCTTCATGTATTGATGTGAGGAAGGTTACAGTCTCCTCATCACTCCACACAGATCTGATGTTTTCAGCTCTTCAGTGTCGTTTAAGTCACATGATTCATGTATGACATCATTTATTCACTCAGTCTGTTTACATTTGCTTTTTATCCACACAGCTGCTGTTACACCTCAGACAGCAGCTAACAAGTTTTTGCTAAATGTTTCTATATTTTTTTTTATTTCCTGCGTTTCCATTCAGGTTTTTTTATGCGCAAATTAAAAATGCTCATTAAAAACAGATGGATGGAAACACACTTAGAAAGATGTCACTATTTTGAAGTCTTATGGAGTCTTGTTGTATGTTAACTGACCCTCGAACAGCTCGGTGTTGTCGATCTGACCGGGGAAGGACGATGAGTTCTGGTCTCCAGTCTCCACAAACTCCTTCCACTGTTCAAACCAGCGACGCTCCACCACGTACCTGCAACACACACACACACACACACATTATCACCACAATACATTAAAGGAGGCTGGTGATGTTCTATATTTTTCTGACTGGGAACCCACATATTAAGACGTCTGTCCGGAAAACCAACTGTCAGCAGCAGCAAGATAAAATTTATATATATATATATATATATATATATATATATATATATATATATATACACACACACACACACACATATACATACACACAAATATATACACACACACACATATACATACACACAAATATATATATATACATATAAAATGGCAATTTTCATATAAGATGTTTGTGTGATTTAAACAGCTGTCTGTGCAGATTATGCTTCACTAAACATGACAGAAGAGAGAAAAATAGACTGAGTGTGTCTGCCAGCCTTTATTTAAGGATTAAATTCACCATCGTGGTGTTTGTAATTTTACATTATAATATATATGTCAGAATATAGTTTTGTTTCAAATAACAGCACTTGAAAAACTGTTTATGGATAAAATAAAAGTAAAAAGACGTCTGTACATCATCACAGTGATAAACATCCAATACAACCATCAAACTGTGCTGCTCGTTGTGCCCACAGTGGCTTAATACACCCACACATACACAGCGTGAAGTCACATCTCTGACAGTTGAATAATTTATATAATCTCCAAGTATAGACGGTCATATCGCCCAATTCTTCTTCTGCTGCAGCTGTATAGTACAATAGATTATTACAACATGGTCAGTTTACACTTAAATTATAATCAATTACAAACAATGATTAATTTTTTTATTCTATCAAATATTGACCAGTGTGGCTCAAAGTAGTGCTGGACGACGACTGCTAGGCAACATGTGAAAATATAATGTCCATGTAGAGCTGCAACTCTCACTCTGCAAATAATCGACTGATCGACTAACAGCTCTAATATTCTCACATTTGAGAAGATGGCACCGGGGAATGTTTGGCAGCCGTTTTGCTGGAGAAAATGACTTAAAGTCATTACTTACAGTTATTTTCATTATTGATTCATCTGTCGATTACTTTCTCAATTAATCAATTATCCATTTGGTCTATAAAATGTAAGAAAATAGTGGAAATGCCGATCACAATTTCCTAAAGAGACCAAGAGTCTAAAACCCAAAAATATTCAGTGACAAAGAAAAGCAGCAAATATTCAGAATCAAGAAGCTGGAAACAATGAATGTGAATTCAGCAATTAATCAATTATCCAAATATCCCAAAATGACTTTCTGCCAATCAACTAATCGATTAATCAGTTTATTGTTTGAGCTCCAGATTACATTTAGCTCAACTTTTATTTGTCAGTATTGTGATTTTACACGACATCATTTTGAACATTAACTGTGTTACCAGTGAAGCATCGTTTACAAAACAACAGGAGAGCAAACACCTGACCACAACAAACCAAACACCTCCACCTCTTCACCTGCGACCGCTCACACAGGAACACGCTCCGACAGCTGACTGATGACCAGCTCCCAACACGCCAGTGTTTCATTTACATGATGAACATTCAGTTTCTCATTTCAGGTCACAAAAATAACATCTGTGAAGACTTTTCTGATTCCTCTCATCTGAGTCACACTCAGGACTGTTTGCTGTCCCACTGATTATATCTCAAAGTCTGAACCGGTCAAACACACAACAGGTTTTTGTTTCGTTGTTATATTTCACGGTATCTCTCTCTCAGTTTCAGCTTTACTTCCTGAGAATTTCTTCACTCAGTCTTGATTCTTCCTCTCTTCTGCTTTCAAGTCCCAGTCAGTCCGTCACTTCTGGCTCTCATTATTCTTTTATCGCTGTTGGACAGACAACCACTTTGCTTCCATTTTGCCTCCCACCACCTTATAAAAACTAAAAAACTAAAAGCTTTTTGTGCAGGTAATGTTTTTTGGTTTTTTTACATCTTGTTCTCGATCTTTTTCTGGTTTCATTTATCTGCATGTTTCGATCAGGGAAATATTTGTCTCAATAAAAGCAAAAACATAGAAAATGCTAAATCAGGCTGCATCTTTTCTTAGTCTTCTACAATAATAAACTGATTATCTCTGGACAGTTCAGACAAAAAAGACACTTGAAAACATCATCTTGCCATCTTGGAAACCGTAATGAACATTTCTCCCTATTTTCTGATATCTGTTTAAAGCAAAGGATTAAGGCTGCAACTAAACATTATTGTCATTATCAATATTATTCGTTGTTTGGTCCATAAAATGGACCAAAACTGAAAAAAATTGTTTTGTCCACAACTCAAAGATATTCAGTTTACTGTCATAGAGACTAAAGAAACCTGAAAATATTCACACTTAACAAGCTAGAATCAGAGAATTTGGACGTTTTTCCTAAAAAATGAAAAATAGTTGGCGATTAATTTAATAGTTAGATTAGTAATCGATCAATCGGCTAATTGTTGCCGCTCTACAAACAAATAATTCATTAATCAAGAAAATCAACAGCATATTAGATGAAAATGAAAGTAATTGTTAGTTGCAGGCAGGGCTGGGCGATATGGACAAAATCAAATATCACAATATTTTGGACCAAATACCTCGATATTGATATTGCGACAATGTTGTAGAGACGACTATTGGTGCTTTCACATATTTACAAAATGAAGTTTTTGATAAATAACAGTAATGTGGACATAATGACTAATTGGGTAAAAGCAAATAATAGAACCGCTAGAAGAGTCTCACTTTACTGTAATGCAGCTTTTAAAACCAGGAAAACACTTACACCATATCACGATATTACGGTGTCCAAAGTCTAAGACGATATCTAGTTTCATATCACGATATTGATATAATATCAATATATTGCCAGCCCTAAATGCAGCCCTACGGAAACCATACAGTGGCCAAACTCAGAGGCAGTAAAACTAAATCTGGTTCAGGTTTTATTGTCACACTGTATTATTGTAAAGTACATTTACAAGCAGATTTCAGGTTTCTGGCCACTCTGTGAATTATGAGTTGACAGTGAACAGAAAATAAAACCAAGTCAGAGCAGAACAGTGTGTCACTACCTGACAGCATCTCACATCAATCTGCTGCACAAAATACTTTCTGTTTTACCCGAGAGTCACTGAGAGCTGACCTTCATCAACAGGAAAAACAGCTGAAGTTTGAGATCTTGATTCACCTTATGAGATCACACTTTTCTCTTTTGGACTTCTTCTCTAGTAGAAAGTACAATATTTCCCTCTGAAATGTAGTGCAGTGGAAGTATAAAGTAGCATTAAATGGAAACACTCAAGTAAAGTACAAGTACTTCATTTGTACTAGAGTGCAGTACTTGAGTAAATGTACTTAGTAAACTTACAGAAGAAAAGTGAAGCTAACGTTAGCAGCGTCTGCTAACGGTCAGAGCTAACGCAGCAACAGCGGCTAACAACCGGAACCGAGCGTTAAACCGCCCCTACAGACTCACACCGGAGCCCAAACAGCCCAAGTCTGCCGGTGAACCTGTGGACAACCGTCGGGTAACATTAACGTCACCGTGTGTGTGCGTGTGTGTGTTAGCAGAGCGGGCGGACTCACCAGCTGTCCCCGGCGCGGAGCTCACACTCCCGCAGCAGAGACTCGACCTCCCGCCACTGGGTCTCCAGGCCCGGAGGCTCCGCGGCTCCGCGGCGGCTGTTGGCCGTCATGGTGCGGATCAATCACTCATAAAGGTCGGAACTGGGAAGAATATTTAACTGAGCCAGGAGACGAAACGCAGGAGCCAACCGCCGCATCGATCTCCGATCAACGGGAAGCGACACGAGCGGTGTTTGCGGAAATAGGAAGTGGTTCAGACCCGGAGGATGACGACTTCCGGTCTGCGCCTCCGACGCTCTTCTTCTTCTTCCTCCTGTTTAATGGTGAATTGCCACCATTTGGAGCACTATCGTCACCAACTGTTGAATTATATAGTTCTTAAATCTTTGTTATTAAAGTCGTATTTTGTAGTGAGGACATGTTTTAAAATAGAGTTTCCAGAGTTATTTGTAAAGAACGTTTTCAAGTCCATGTGTTCAATCCTTTTATGCTCCAGTTCATTCTTTAACCGACGTCTTTGTCTCTATATTGTCTCGTATATTTGAGACAGCCTCCGACACTCATCATCAACAACAGCATAAAGTAATTCCTCATTCTGAGTCATGTTGTTATATCCATACATGTTGGCTAACATCACATTAGAGCTGCCAGTGTTCATGACCATCCACTGACCAACTCATCACTGTAACAACAACAACAACAACAACAACAACAACAACAACAACAATAATAATAATAACAAGAACAACAACAATAATAATAATAATAATAATAATAACAATAATAATAATAATAATAATAATAATAATAATAATAATATAATAATAACAATAATAATAACAACAACAACAACAATGATAATAATAATAATAATAATAATAATAACAATAACAACAACAACAATAATAATAATAATAACAATAACAACAACAATAATAATAATAATAATAATAATAATAACAACAACAACAACAACAACAACAACAACAACAATAATAATAATAATAATAATAATAATAATAATAATGATAATAATAGTAGTAATAATAATAATAATAATAATAATAATAATAATGATCATCATCATCATAAACCATGACTGTTAACCAAGACCTTTCTGGTTAATCCAAAACTTTTCATCAGTACTAGTTGGATGTGTTTCTTGAAGCAACTTAATATGAGTTTCTGACCTTTGCAATATGAAAAACTGCTTTTCTTTGTACCTCCTGAAGACCATTAGAATTTAATTAAATAAACTAAAGTTGACTTTTTAAGGTTAACATAAATTTAGAACCACTTTAAATCTAAATATAGAACTGAACAGTTTAGCTATGTGAAAAATAGAAGTAAAGCGCTTTGCTCCGGACTGTTTTAAACTGTTTTGAATTGCTTTTAACAAAACAGCAGATTTTCACCAGTCTTTCACAGTCCTGAACATTTACCCACTGCAAAGACAATTTACTCCTTTCAGCCAAACCACTACTGCTACTGCGGAATACTGGGATCTGATTGGGATACTGGGATCTGAAAGAGATACTGGGATCTGAAAGAGATACTGGGATCTGAAAGAGATACTGGGATCTGACTGGGATACTGGGATCTGACTGGGATACTGGCAACAGCAGGAGAGGTAGAAGAGTCGGAGGAAGGCACTCTTGTTGGTGGGTACAATCTAAGAAATAGGGTAAAATGACACGATGTCACACACTCTTGCACAGTTAGGTGGCGGTATGCACCTTAAAGTTATTTGCGATCCGCCAATGAACCGAGAGAGGAAGAAGAAGCTCTCAGCCAATGAGGCGGCGGTTTACTGACACGTGGTTGCCGGGGAGGGAAACGTCCCGCTGCTGTTGGCGCGCTGAGCGGTATCATGGAGGTGGAGATGGCGGAGGTTGAGAGTGAGCAGAAGCCCGCAGACAGCGCGCAGAAGGCGGACACAGCGAGCTACCAGCTGCCCTGGGTGGAGAAGTACCGGCCGCTGGAGCTGAAGCACATCGTGGGGAACCAGGAGACGGTGAGCCGCCTGGAGGTGTTCGCCCGGGAGGGAAACGTCCCCAACATCATCATCGCAGGTCAGAGAGGAAGAAAAAAGGCCATTAACAAAACTACTCACTGTCACTTTATCTCATGTACAAGAGTCCCTCTCTGTCAGTTAACTCACTGTGACACTGTGCAGTAACTATAACACACATTTATTTTAGTCTAAAATACAAAATGTGAAACACATTTCACTCACTACTGTATATCTGAGCAGGCTGTAAATACTGTACATAACATCTTCTTTTCACTGTTTGTACAGTTTACAGTCCACAGACTGTTTCACCTGTTAAAGTCATTTATATTTCTGCAGGTTGTTGTGATGTTATTCTGTGTGACAGAAACTAAACCGGAGTCAGACTGCTTGTATGTGTAAACACACTTAATCAATAAAGATGATTATGACTCCGAAGATCAACTACTCAGATCCTTTACTGCAGTAAAGGTACCAATACAGCAATGTACAAATACTCCATTACAAGTAAAAGTCCTGCATGAAAAATCCTACTACAGTAGAAGTACATAAGTATTATGAGCTTGATGTAGTTAAAGTATTGCAGTAAAAGTACATAAGTATTATGAGCTCGATGTAGTTAAAGTATTGCAGTAAAAGTACATAAGTATTACGAGCTTGATGTAGTTAAAGTATTGCAGTAAAAGTACATAAGTATTATGAGCTCGATGTAGTTAAAGTATTGCAGTAAAAGTACATAAGTATTATGAGCTTGATGTAGTTAAAGTATTGCAGTAAAAGTACATAAGTATTATGAGCTCGATGTAGTTAAAGTATTGCAGTAAAAGTACATAAGTATTACGAGCTTGATGTAGTTAAAGTATTGCAGTAAAAGTCCATAAGTATTATGAGCTTGATGTAGTTAAAGTATTGCAGTAAAAGTACATAAGTATTATGAGCTTGATGTAGTTAAAGTATTGCAGTAAAAGTACATAAGTATTATGAGCTTGATGTAGTTAAAGTATTGCAGTAAAAGTACATAAGTATTATGAGCTCGATGTAGTTAAAGTATTGCAGTAAAAGTACATAAGTATTATGAGCTTGATGTAGTTAAAGTATTGCAGTAAAAGTACATAAGTATTATGAGCTTGATGTAGTTAAAGTATTGCAGTAAAAGTACATAAGTATTATGAGCTTGATGTAGTTAAAGTATTGCAGTAAAAGTAGTGGTTTGGTCCCTCTGACTGATATATTATTATATATGACATCATTAGATTATTAATACTGAAGCATCAGTGTGTAAGCAGCATGTTACTGTTGTAGCTGCTGGAGGTGGAGCTAGTTTCAACTACTTTATATACAGTTAGCTAGTTTAGTCCAGTGGTTCCCAACCTAGGGGTGGGGCCCCTCCAAAGGGTCAGCAGATAAATCTGAGGGGTCGTGAGATGATTAATGGGAGAGGAAAGAAGAAAAAACAAAGTTCTGATACACAAATCTGTTTTCACTTTTAATAAATGTTCAGAGAATTTGAGGACAGCTTTACATACCTGCATGTTCATACTTACTTCAGCAGTCTGTGTTGTTGGACGGTGAATATCTGACAAAGTTACAGTCTTTTTAGTACAAACTGTCCTCTGTGTCACTGTTCCTCCACTGTGACTCAGCAAGGAAACATTAGCATCAAAAACACTCATTTCTGAAGTTATCCACTTGTCTGTCTCAGACTACAGAAGCTTCAGATTAGCTTTGGCTGCATGATCACACCACCTCTGCTATAAATAAAAAAACATCCTATTACATGTTCAAACACAAATAAAAGATGACTCTATTGTTAATGATGCTGCATCAGTAATGTATTAATTATCCTGACCAATGATATTTATTCCAGTCAGACGGAAAACAGAGTTTCTGTCCTGTAGTCAGCTGTAACAAACTCTGCAGCTCTCTGACACTGAACTGCATTTTACAGCCAAAACAAATTAGATTAAAAGTTTTTATTTGTCAAGTTCAAGTTTGTGAGTAAAAATGAAGGATTTTTACTTTTATCTTTATCACTTAAGTCCAAAATGTTACTTACTTACTAGCAATTTGATAAATATGAGCCCTGGTTGTTTTGTGCAAAGTCTGACAGATTAAAACACGTCTTATTTAAGGTTCATCACTTTCTTACACATAAATGATAAATAGTCAGTTAGCAGCTGCTTATCTCTTTATAAAGACCTCTGAGAAAGGACCGGACTGTCCTCTGGAGCGATGATGACATACAGTATCTTTTGAGATTGTTGTTCAGTTGAACTACAAACGCAAAGTCTGTGTATCATTTGAAAGACTGAAAAATGATCACATGCTCTTCCTGTTGTGGTCCAGGTCCTCCTGGCACAGGAAAGACCACCAGCATCTTGTGTCTGGCTCGAGCTCTGCTGGGAGCCTCCATGAAAGACGCCGTGCTGGAGCTCAACGCCTCCAACGACAGGTGAGACTCCTGCTGGGAACTCTGCGAGGAACAAAAACCAACATCTGGATAAACGGTTTCAGCTAGTTAGTGACTGGGAGTTAAGATTTTTTTTGTTGGGCGGTGAGCTGATGGAGTCTGTGCTGTCGTGTCTGCAGAGGAATCGACGTGGTGAGGAACAAGATCAAGATGTTTGCTCAGCAGAAAGTCACGCTGCCCAAAGGACGACACAAGATCATCATCCTGGACGAAGCCGACAGGTGAGACGGCAGGAAGTGTAGATCTGTGTAACAACACAGAACTCTTGTCAGTGTTTCCCAACATGGGCTCATGAGGGGACAGTTAAAGGTTGTTTTTTTTTTTTTTTAAATTAGAGCTGCAACAATTCGTCAAGCAACAAAAAAAATAATCGGCAAATGTTTTGATAATCGAATAATCGTTGGCATCTCCCATGTTGACACCTCTTGTCATGTTTTATTATCACACACTTGTCATGTCTCCCTCTTTTCCTCCAGTATGACAGACGGAGCCCAGCAGGCGTTGAGGAGGATCATGGAGATCTACTCGAAGACGACACGCTTCGCTCTCGCCTGCAACGCCTCCGACAAGATCATCGAGCCGATCCAGTCTCGCTGCGCGGTGCTGCGTTACTCCAAGCTGACGGACGGGCAGATCCTGGCCCGGCTGCAGGAGGTGGTGGAAAAGGAGCGTCTGTCCGTGTCCGACGACGGGCTGGAGGCCGTCATCTTCACCGCCCAGGGAGACATGAGACAGGTGAGCTGGGAGCTCGCTGATTGGCTGAAGAGCATGCGAGGCGGTTTTCTGACTTCCCGTTTGTGTTTGCAGGCACTTAACAACCTGCAGTCCACCAACTCCGGCTTCGGCTACGTCAACAGCGAGAACGTGTTTAAAGTGTGCGATGAGCCGCACCCTCTGCTAGTGAAAAGCATGCTGGGACACTGCGTGGACGGAAACATCACAGAGGCCTACAAAGTGGTGGAGCAGCTGTGGGCGCTGGGATACTCCCCCGAGGACATCATCGGAAACATCTTCAGGGTCTGCAAGACCTACCAGATGGCCGAGTACCTGAAGCTGGAGTTCATCAAGGTGATTCATAGATTTGGTGCAAAGCAACTGAAAATATTCAGTTTACTATCCGGGAGACACATTGTCCCTCACAAACAGTAAACGTTTGGCATCTATCAAATAGGGCTGGATAACAAAATAGATTTCCCAATTTATCACAATTCTTATTTGAATGATCCATAATCAATTATTAAAATCCAGAGCTCGATCATTGCATTTGTGTCTATACTCAGTAAATATGTGACCACGTGCACTAAATGTGTCTGCAAATGGTTCAGTTAAAAAGTAACATAGATGTTGCTGCTATATCAGCCGTCTTGAGTCACGATGGTCCCGTAAACGTGACGTAAACAGTTTCAGTCTGCGGCCCTGCTGCAGTTTACGGGACTGTGGTGACCCGGATGGTCAGCTGACTCTGGATATCTCGCAGCAGATCTGCAGAAATCACTGCAGGTGGTCAAAAACAACAGAGCACCTTTAACTGATTTTACATATGTAGTTTCTAACTCTACTGGCATCAGTGACCAATGACAGAATTAACGGTGACATCTCTGATTAGCTCCTTCAATTGTCAGTTTGATGTAACTTCTCACCTTGTTGTATCTTCTGCTCCTCCTGCAGGAGATCGGTTACACACACATGCGGGTGACTGAAGGGGTTAACTCGCTGCTGCAGATGGCCGGTCTGCTGGGTCGACTCTGCAGTAAGACGGCGCCTCCTGCTGCCTGCTGACCTGCTGCCTGCTGACCTGCTGCCTGCTGACCTGCTGCAGCCTGCTCACAGCGCTCCACTCTGACTGAACCTGCTTCTACTACAGTTATACTCGTGTTGTAACTCGTGTTTCTGCCCAACGTCACAGCAGATATTTTGTGTCTCTCAGAACAATGTAAAGAACAGACTTTGTAATAAATCACATTTTTGTTGATTAATGTTGAAATGTTTATCTTTGATTCACTGGTGATTCTCATTCTTAAAGCAAAATGATATTTTTACTTACCTCTATAAAAAAGAGCCATTAATCTATCTGCAGGGTTTGTTTGATCAACACCAACAAGCTCAAAATGCATAAACTGAACTTGAAGGCTTAAGTGTGTTTCAAAGGAACCAGCATGTACAGTCCTATGCAGAGGTTTTAGGCAGTAAGAGTAAAGTGAGGATGCTTTAAATAGTTTTTATTGATCAGTTAACTTGATCCAAAGTTGAGTAAACAGCAGGAACCTAAAGTAAATCAATATTTGCTGTGAGCAGCTTTGCCTTTAAAACAACAGCAGTTCTCCTCAGTACGCCTCCCTGATGTTGCATTATAGAGAAGCATCTAAAGTGCCTAAAACATCTGCACAGTACTGTATCTAAAGTCAGAAGTTTCTCCTTGTTCTGCAGTGATTTGCACCTCCTGGCTGCATCACTCCAACAATTCTGTCTTAGAAGTCTGTGATGAATCGTACAAATGGAAATAACTTTCAGACTCTCCTCAAAGACATCCATGATTTCTCCTCAACAAATCTCATGTTTGGATCCAAACCAACAATGAACTGATCTACTAACAAGTATTGTGTGTGTATCAAAGCCTGATATATCTTATTCCTCTGTGCTGTAGACCTCTGTTGTCCACGTCAGTGAGTCACACCGCTGCACTGGGTGCCTCCCTGCTGTTCGACAGGCAGCTCTCACAGAGCACACCGGCCCTGAAACCACCCAGATTCTGATGCATCTCATGTCATGATCAGTTTAGTTAGTGGGCCTCACAACAGCCACCTGCATTAAATACCAGCTGACATCTGCACAACAGACTCACTGTTAGAACAATACATGGACCCGAGGTGAATATTGTACAATTAAGCTTTGCCATGAATATCTTTTCAAGGAACACACAAAATAACCCAAAACTGATGCTTATGCATTACTGAAACATCTGATAAGGAAAAAAAGGTCACATGGCTATGACGTCATGATGCAGAGTCCCGCTCTGCTGGCGCTGCTCGGGCTGGACCCCCAGCAGGACTACGGTGGCCTGCTGCGGCCCGACGTGCTGCTGCTCTCATCAACTATAGAAAGTTAACAAATATAATTTAAATGAAACAACCAGGAGAGTTAGCTTGTTTGTTATTGCTGCTAATGATATCAGACTGATTAAGCAGCAGAGACTGTTAACGTTATGACATCATGGATACTTCATCTCCATGACAGATAACGTGAGTCAGATACAGCTTCTCTCTTTCTGTCTCTTTGGTCTCATTTCTTCTCTGTGGCTGTTGTGTGAATTTATCTCCTTAATAAAAAATGCAGCAGAGATCATATAATGTGCTGCAGCTGTCTGGACTCACATGGAAACAGTCTGATTTATTTGGAATTGATCCAGTTTTTAGCTGAGTGGTTGTTCAGTCAGCTGTTGATGTTGTGATTTGCAGGTCTGGCAGCTTGCCACAATTTCTTCTTTGTTGGTTTTTAAGCTGAGCTGTATATTAAGTAATAAGCTTAAAGTAACTAGAATTTAGACTTTTTAAATACTAAAAGTAGCCAGAATAACAACACTGTCAGCTTTGTAGGATATATTTTGTATGTCTGCATATAGATAAGAGTGTTTTTAGTGTTCAGCTCTGATCTGTACCAGATTTTAACCTCTGTGGTACTTTATATATTTCTGTATACTAAGAAAACACACAGGAAACACGTGTAAATCATGTGATATGTTGTTTTTGATAAGAACATTAATCTGTTGTCACAATAGAACAATACTATAAATTTGAAGTTAACTGTGTAACTTTGACAAATCTGAACCACTGCAGAGCTAAAATGAACTGTTCTTTGTTAAGAAACAATATGTATAAATGTCTTTAAAGAAGCTTTTCACCACTCAGGGTTTTTATTTTTGAAAGCATATAAAACTGTGATATAGTATGATGCAGTTTGTTCCATGTTACATTCTGTTTGACTATGGTTTTCTATAATATAACAGATTATGCTATAAATGATGTTGGTTTATGGTGTTTTAACATCTTGTTCCATGTGCCCCCCCCCCCCCCAAAAGGTCTCTGCACAGCCTGCATTTGAACATAAGAAAGTAGAGATAAGTAACCAACTAGTGTAAAATAACGTGACCCTGTGTGTTTGAGTCACCAGCCGCCACTGATGCACAGATTTTGACACAAGGCTTCAAAAAATAATCTTAAGGAAAGTTTCTCTGCTCACCTTAAATCTGACTTTAACACATGGACCTACAAGCAGAATTTGTGACATCACAACTAGTTTGGAGCCAGTTGTGGTTCAGTGTGCAACTTCCATAAGTGTGATGTGGAAACGTATAGCAAACAGTCACTGAACCACCGCTCTGGATAACGAGCTTTATTTCATTACAAACCTTGTTTACATTAAAAGTCATAGAATATCCAGTAAGAACAAACTCAGAGTAACAGCTCGAAAAGTAACAGTTGTCATAAATAATAACAGACGGCAGTTAGTTTATATAGAATAAGAGAAAGAAGACCGTTAGTCCACCGAACTCTTCAGGAACCTAAATCCACCAATCCAGAGTCTACATGGAGCCTGAAAACAAACACAAGGATTTATTTCCTGCCCTGAAAGGAGACTTTTCAAAACAATAGTTGTCCTCACAGAAAAGTATCACCGCCCAAAACTACAGAAACCACGTCGACAGCGGCTGCCACACATCTGTCTTTGTCTTCATCAGGACACACAAACATTTAAAGTGCAATTCATCAAATCAATGTCTCTGAAGCCAAACAAATACTAAACAGTCAGAGCGCCACATGGCAGCTCATCAGCCTATAATAATCAATAATCAATCATGTTTTGAGAGGAAAGTGCCTCACTAGACTTTATACCACTGTACAGATTTCATGCCAAAACTCCACAACGAGCAAGCTGTCGGCCAGTAAACGGAGAGCAGGGCGGAAAGAAAAGAGTAAGTCTTTATTTTACAGCTCCCTTCATTTTATACTCATTTCCTGAAAATGAAGCGGCAGATATTTAACAGTTCATTTTTAGGTCATTTTACAGAGAGGGTGGTACTATTTAGTAAAAAGTATTAAGTTGATGTAGTTGGTAGGTTCATAGATGTTCAGTGGCAAAAATAAATTAGATGCTTGACGATTCTTTAACTGACAGAAAATACTCGATATGTCAGCATCAAGTCTTTGAAAGGGTGATATAATTTCCAAGTATACAGGAAATGTGCTCATTATAGAGTTTTGAAGAAACAACCTAATATACTAATCCAGTGGTGGGCAAAGAGGCGGCCCCTGGGCCAAATCTGGCCCTTCAGAAAATATATGAAGGCTGTTAAAGTTTTGACTTTAATAATTTGCATAAAAACTTTCACATAATTCTTCACAAATCTACTGTAGGTAAAAAAATAAACACAGGGGGTAAATCCCCGTCAGTATGTTCCCTCTGTACTGACCCCACAGGAGGAGAGGCTGCTCCAAATTACAGCTAATAAACCACCAGAAATGAAATTTTAATGTGTGAATTCCACAACTTCAGCCTGTCAGATTTATTTCTCACACACACAAATAGTTGGCAGTTGAACAGAAATGGTGTGTTGACAGCAGTACTTTCAGTCAGCCATGAATGAAGCTGCTGTCTGTCAATAAACTACGTCTTATTCTCAACGTGCCATACAGAACATATAGTTGTTTATGAGTCATTTTTAGCCAAATGAGTATTAAAATAAGCTGTTAGCCATCACTTATTTAACTGGAAAATGACATCAGATACAACCTTAAACAGAGTTATAAATAAACAATATATATGGGTGTGTTTCCACTGCAGCCCTCCAATGAAAAATCCTTACAAACCTGACTGCTGACCCCTGTACTGATACATGACACACAAAACTACAAACTGATTTCAAGCTTTTCTGTCAGTTAAAAAAATGTGAAAATAAAACCCAAATATAATGAATCTGCACTCAACTAAACCACCTGAACACTTTTTTCTTATAATTTGTAGAAAATTGCACCACCCTCTCTGTAAAATGTCCTCAAAATGAAAAATTTCTAAGGAAACTAGTATAAAATTAAAGGTCCTTCGTGTCATAGAAAAGAAACAGACGAGGTCAGAGGTCAGAGGATAAATCAGTAATTCACATTAAAATGATCATTTGGAGCCTGCGTGGCTCTGAGGAGCAGCGTCAGTCTGTCGGTGCACCACTTTGGTCCAGACTCAAATATCTCAACTACTGGATGCCAAATAATTATTTTACAGACATTCATGAATATCTGTTGTAAATATAATAATAATAATAATAATAATGATAATAATGATAATATCTGTTGAATCAGGCTGCTCACATGGCCAAAAACATCTTTTGTCAGGTATTCCAGCATCAAAGTGTCGTAAATATCTGTACTCCTGAATGTTGGTGAAATATTTCTATAAAGTAAATGTAATATGTTCAAAAAAAGGTGAATCATTTCAGAAACGAGCTTCATAGCAACCAACACCACCACCATCTACAACAATCAGAACAGAATAATAATGATTCTAATAACAGTAATAATAATAATGATAATAATAATAATAATAATTAGGGATCAGAACCAAACTAAAGGAAGATAAATGTTGATCTGACCTGAGGAAACTATCTGCAGAACAGTCTACTGCATAAACACAACACAACTGTATATAAATATGAACCGGCTGTACAGTTACACCTACAGCGTCACCACGGCAACCGCACTTCTCGAGAGAGGAAGTGAACGTACGGACCAACAACAGCATCCTAAAGCGTAGAAGATAGCAGAGTCAACATGGCTGCTGCTGGATCAAAACTGTTCCTGTTTCTAAACAGAGTCGCTGTGGGACAAATATTCAACTTTATATGATGTGAACTTTTTCAGCTATTTGGGAAGAACGTTTACGACTAACATGGCGCAGTGTTGAGCTGCTTCCTGGAGAGGTTCCAGGTGAGCACAGGTGAGGACAGTGAGGAGGGAGACAGAGGAAACAGTCCTATGCAGTCATCTGGATGGTGTGTGCTGCTGTGTGCTCGGGGCTGCTGGAGTGAGCGCCCTCCGGCAGTGTGCTGGTGGTACTGCGGCTCCGAACGCCGTCAGTGGAGCCGATGCTGGAGGCCGAGTGAGTCCTGGAGCGAACCAGCCGGGTCATACCAGCTGTGGGCACTAGGGGGCGACACAGACACGAACGTGTTAACATCAGTGTATGTGTGTGTGTGTGAGAGCTGGTTTTTACACGTCACTGTCCAACCAGCACGTACTGATTTGAATCGTCCTCACTGTGACTGAGCAGCTGGATTCAAATCTGATGGCAGTGAGTCTGATGCTCCGTTCACACTGAAGATCAACTTAATTCAGATGTGACATTTTTCCATCAGTGTGAACAGCAAAAAGCTGCACTGAGTCACATTTCTCCAAATCTTATCAGGACTAAAAGAACAAACTGCAAAACATGAACCTGAGGCATCAAATGAGAAGTGATCAGTGCTGCAGTGTTGTTGCCACCATGACATGAAGAATATTTGATGCTATCTCCCACCCTGCTGACAGCCAGGAATAAGCAGAGAGCCGTGTCATCGGACACATAGGCGGTCACCAGGGGTTTTTTTTTTTTTAACTGTGTGCTTATATACAACTCTTGGAAATACGCTCTTGTTCTCCTTTCTTAATGTTTTTTTCCTCATTGACCCGACAGCCACCAAACTTCATGTACTACCTCAGGCCATTAATGTGAATTCATTTTTGAAGTTTTAGGACTGGAGGTACGATTGTTGCACTTTTTGGGGGCTCCAATCTAAAATGTCATCTAGAGCACTGACATCCTCAGTCAGAGATTTTTTATCTGTTCCAGAGGCTGAAAACTGAAGGACAGAAGCTCTGAACATCTGCCCGAGTCAGGTCAGCTGAGTCAGCGACTTCTTTTAAGTCTCTTCTTAAAACAGACTTTTATCAGGGAGCCTCCTCATTTTACCTAAGTTTGCTTTTTCTTTGAACTGTCATATTAAGTCCACCAGCCCCAACCCCCCCCCCCCCCCCCCCCCCCCCGTCAACATCAGCCCAGTAAACAGTGAAGATCTTACTCTCCTCCATCACTAAATTTCTAAAGAGCTTTTTTAAGCAATTTATATTTCAGTCTGTAGTAACTTAAAGTATTCTGAAGTATCTACCTGCAGCTGTCATCATGGTGTGTGAGACAAACAGATACTGTTCTGTTATAGTTCATGTTACTGAGGGAGATGAGTTTGATCTTTCAGCAGATATGAGCAGGTCACAACTATCAGATGAGCAGCTGAGAATCTGTCTGCAGTGTGAACGGAGCTGAAGTGTGTTTACATGCAGCACAGCCTGCTGGTCACTTTCACTGCAGAGGGGAAAAAATCAGTGTGATCAGCTGATCAACAGCATGCAGACAGACACACAGACACACACAGACACACACAGACACACAGACACACAGACACACACACACACACACACACACACACACACACACACACACACACACACACACACACACACACACACACACACAGTGTGGGATGGAGATGGAGGGAGGTGTTGAGGTTTAAAGGACGGTTCACAATATTTCAGCTGTGTCTTAAACCAACAGTCAGGAGCCCAAATGAAGAGTGAAACCTGTTTTTCTTGCTGTAATCATTCCTCCTGTTCATACTGACCATTAGAAGATCCCTTCATAATGCACTTACAATGGAAGTGATGGGGGACAAAATCCACATGAAGCTAATATGAAGCTTCAGCGTCCAAATGAGTCAAATCAAGTAGATATCTTTCAACGTTACAGTGTTTTTAGTGCCAAAGTCCCTCTTTTTGTTACTATACTTCCACCACAGCTCAACAGGGAAACACTGTCCGAGGAAACACAAAGAGGGAATTTGATGCTAAAAAGACTGTAAATGTGGCAGATATCCACCTGATATGACTAACTCAGACTGCTGAAGCCTCATATAAGCTTCACATCTACTTTTAAATGACTGTGTGGACACACTGTGGATTTTGGCCTCCATCACTTCCATTAAAGCACATTTGAAGGGGATCTTTTATTATCCAGTATGAACAGGAGGAATGATTACAGCGAGGAAAACCTCTTTCACTGTTCATATGGACACCTGACTGCTGTTTAACACACTGAAACACTGTGAACTCGTCCTTTAAAATTATGGTTGAAATCCTGATACCTGATTGGCTGCTCAGGTTGTTTAATACAACATGAGGGACTGGAGGAAACGAAGAGAAAGAAAGAAGCACAAAGGAAGGAGGACAGGTTGAGAAAGGGTTGTACAGTAGTAGTAGTTGTAATTAGAGGCAACACAAAAACACACACACACACTCTCTTAGCTCGTGTGTGTGTGTTGAGGAAATCCAAGGCATGTCATGCTGCAAAGTGCTACTTACAGTTAGTGAGGCAGGGCTGTAGACACACACACACACACACACACACACACACACACACACACACACACACACACACACACACACACACACACACACACACACACACACACACACACACACACACACACACACACACACACACACACACACACACACACACACACACACACACACACACACACACACACACACACAGTCGTGTTCCCATCACTTCAGAGGACATTATATATATCTTATGTCAGTGGTAGGCAAACAGTGGCCCGTGGGCCAAATCTGGCCGTCCAACGAATGGATTGCATCCCATCTTTTACATGACTCCTCATAAATCTACAGCAGATAAAGATGTCAACACATGGCTCCTGTAAAGTCAAGTAAATATGATCCTGTAACATCTTAAACTTACCAGATGTATAACACAGGTACAAAACATCATTTGATAGATTTGTGTCAATAACAGCACATTCCTTCAACCATAAATGAAGCAGGACACTGTTTACTGTGTGGACAAGATATTATAGATTTCCAGTCTTGTAGAGTTACACAGAAGATATGTTTAGTCATTTTATTGCCAAATGAGTATTCATACATAAGCTGCTGTCACTCTGTTTGCCCTCACTTACTGATGGGAATTATGACATCTGCCCTCAGAGACAACCTACAACAGTAACTGTTATTCTTGAATGAAATAGAATCAGTAAACAAACCAAACATATTAAAAACATATTTGGTTTTACTGATGTCAGGAGAGTTGTGATGTTTCTGAGTTCTTAGAGCAGCTGAAGTTCTGAATGGTTGTTAATGAAAGTTTGCCAACAGTTAAACTAATCTCCAGGTCAGGAGGAACATAAAACATATAACCACAGTTTCTTTATCTATGTGTTAAGTAGCAAACACTGTAAACATGCTGGAAATACTTTGTTTTCTGGCACCGTGCTTATTGTGAAATCACACTGACATGTTGACATCGCAGCAGAAACATGCAAACGATGAGGACCAACAGGAAGTTACAAACCAGTGATGGAAGGTAACTAAGTACATTTACTCAAGTACAGTTTTGAGGTACTTGTACTTTACTTGAGTATTTCCATGTGATGCTACTTTATACTTCCACTCCACTACATTTCAGAGGGAAATATTGTACTTTCTACTCCACTACATTTATTTGACAGCTTTAGTTACTTTTCAGATGCAGATTTTATATGTAAAAGATATGATCAGTTTGTTATATATGCATTGTTACAGATTAGACTATTCAACAGTATAAGGTGTTAAAATTAGCTCTACCTTGACAACATTAAAATGCTGCTTAATGTACACATCAATTAATCAGTTTTAATACTCAGAAAATATAAAAACAGTACATGTATGATAAATATAACTAAGTTGGGCCATTTTGCATAATTAATACTTTAAGTACATTTTGCTGATAATACTTATGTACTTTTACTTAAATAGGATTTTTCATGCAGGACCTTTACTTGGAATTGAGTATTTTTACATTGTGGTACTTCTGGTGCTTCTTCCACCACTGTTACAAACACATGTTGGGATCAAACTCATTTTGAGCCAGAAAATTTCAAGTCATTAGTATCTCTTCTCCTCGATGTACATTTGGATAATGAACAGTTAACTTGTGTGTCTAAAAGCTGCTGTGAGCTTGCAGTTTTAATTACACAATAAAACATGAGAAGATACTCACTGTAGCCCATCCCCTGGACAAAATACTTAAAGGCCTCTGCTAGTTTTCCAGGCTGAGGAGAGAAAAACACACAATTTGAAGATTGATAACTGTCTTTGAGGGAAACTATTGCAAAAAAGTAATATTTGTTTATTGTCATCAGCTGGCACTTCATCCAGACAAATCTACATTATTATAGTGATGATATTTTGAAGGGGAAGGAGGAGAATTGAGGAGGAAGTAAATTTTAAGTAGTAAAAGTTAAAAAACATTTAAGCTGTCAGTTTCAGACAGCATGTGACAGACTCACCTGCACCACCTGAGGAAGTCCTCCACAGTCCGCCATCTAGTGGAGAGACAGAGAATAACACATCTGATGAGAGCACGAAGTCCTTCAAAGGTTCTATTTCTGCTCATTAGTGACACTTGTGGCCGTTAAATGAGCTGCAGTCAACATCCTGTTGCTCGCGCTCGTGGCACGAGACTATTGCAATGGAAGTGATGGAGGCCAAAATCCACAGTGTGTCCACACAGTCATTTAAAAGTAGATGTGAAGCTTATATGAGGCTTCAGCAGTCTGAGTTAGTCATATCAAGTGGATATCTGCCACATTTACAGTCTTTTTAGCATCAAATTCCCTCTTTGTGTTTCCTCGGACAGTGTTTCCCTGTTGAGCTGTGGTGGAAACATCTCATGTCCAAATAAATTCTGGACTGTTGAACATTACAGACTGATGGCAAGACAAGACAGGTGAGAAGAGACAGACAGACAGAGACAGGTACCTTGAGCAGGGTGGTCTTGGTGGGGTTCAGTCTGGAGTTACACTCCACCTGCAGAGCAACACACACACACACACACACACACACACACACACACACTCTGTATTTCCAACAATATGATGTCACAAAGTGGCTGCTGTCATGGAAACAGGGCAGACACTCACCACGGCATCAACAGCAGGCGACGTGTCTCCAACCACCAGCAGAGCAGGACACCTGACACACACACACACACACACACACACACACACACACACACACACACACACACACACACACACACACACACACACACACACACACACACACGAGTCAGACAGAGTAACAGGATGTGTCACTGTAAATCTGAACAGTAAAAAACAAGAAAGAGAAAACAAATGAGTTGGTACCTGAGTGTGGTGACTGTGTTTTCATTCAGACCAGGGATTGGCCGCTCCATCTGCAACTCAGTACGACTAACACACACACACACACACACACACTTTTTATTCAGCTAACATTGCGTCTTGCTTCCCTCACCACCACCACCAGCAGGGATGGAGAGGTTTTAAGCACCAGACAGGACATCTTTGTTCAGGTAATATCTATATGAAGCAGAATTCCTCCAGAGGTCAAAGATCTCTTTGTGCACAGTTATGTTCAGGTAATTAATCAGCTACTGAAACCGGCAGGTTTAATGTCTCCCAGGAGAGAAAAGACTGTTTGCAGGGTGATTTAGACTGAAGATGAAGTCCGTTTTATTGCTCATTATAAAATGATTTAGGGGCTACATTATTTAGTAAGTCCTAAATTTCTGATGAGTTTTTCTGGATGAATGAGTATAAAAAAACCTTTTGTGTAGAGTTTGGTACAGAAGACAAAGTTCTTTGTTTGCAGTGTAATGTAGGAAGTTTTGTTCCTGTCTGTTCGATGAATGTTTCCAGGATTTCTGCAACTTCACAAGTTAAATTTAAGACTTTTAATGACATTTTAATACCACATAGAATGCAATTTAATACTTGTTTCACAGTCAAAGAATGAAAGATATAATTAAAAAAATAGTGATGATAAGGGCTAGAATAATTTACCAAGTGCAATGTGATATAAATGTCAATTTATTTACATTTATTTCACATTTTTGTCATTACTTCCTGGCAGTATTAACAATCATCCCCAATAATATAACTAATGACTCATTAATCAGGACCTGGACGTGGATAAGCAGCAGAAAAACAATGGATGAATGGATGATAGATTAACCAGTTAACATCATATTAAAACATTTTATAATCAACATTACTGCCTATGGCAGGATAGGAAACATATTTATGATGTTCAAATACCTTCTAAGGCTGTTTTTTGAGGAAACCTCAATCAATGTTTTTAAGACTTTTCATTTGGTGTCTTATAAGTCCATGTGGGCTGCCTGCCTAACATCACATGGGTAATATTTATTAATGAACACACATAAATAACTACAGAGCCTCCTTCAGCGCTGTTAGTCATGTTTGTCTAATCCAAAGTATTACGACACACATTTTAATCAATATTACAGTGAAGCTGTTCCTCTTACTGCCCCATCAGATCCAAGAAAAAACTTCTGCACAGGATACACACACACACACACACACACACACAGTTTGCAGTCTCCCCACCTGTCGTAGCTGTTGTAGAACATGGCCAGGTTGTCCTGAGGTATATCCTGTGAGATGTGGAGTCTGTATGTCTGGATGATCTCCTTATTCTCTGTTAACTCGTCCTGCACGCGCACACGCGCACACGCGCACACACACACACGCACACGCGCACACACACACACACACACACACACACACACACACACACACACACACACACACACACACACACACACACACACACACACACACACACACACACACACACACACACACACACACACACACACACACACACACATTTAAGAGGTAAGTGAAGGTTTATCAACTGTCTTGTAAAGCTGTGATTCTTATAAAACAAAACCGTCGGTCCTCACAGTGCTGAAGTGATGTCCCATGATGACGTCCACCAGGTTGCTGGTCCAGCCGCTCAGCTGCAGGAAACAAAAACATCTCATTTGAATTTGATATTTAATTTACTTTCACCAAGTCAAATTAAGATTTTTAAAGATCTTTCTAATACTACTAAGAACTTAATAACTGTTTCATAATCATACCGCCCAAAAATATAAAAAAGTATGAAGGCCAGGATGATGCAATTATCAATTATCAGCTTATTTAAAAATATTTACTTACTTAAGTGCTGATATCAGAATTTTATTTTAGGTCAGAGGTCCAGAACAATGCCAGCAAAATACTCCAACATCAATAATTAATAAAAAAAACCTATAAATATGAATAGCTCAATAAAACTTAGACGCTATCATATTCTGTACACGCAGTGCATTAATAAGTATATGTTCAGTCACACAGTTACTCACTATGATAGATTTTAGAGCTGCAACTAACAATTATTTTCATTATCAATGAATCTGTCGATTGTTTTCTCTATTAATCAATTAGTTGTTTGGTCCATAAAATATCAGAAAATAGTGAAAAATGTGGATCAGTGTTTCCCAAAGTCCAAACTGACGTCCTCAAATATCAACTCAAAGATATTCAGTTTACTGTCACAGAGACTAAAGAAACTAAAAGAAAATATTCACATTTAAGAAGCTGGAATCAGAGAATTTTAGTATTTTCTCTTAAAAAAATGACTCAAAACGATTAATTGATGATCAAAATAGTTGCCAATTAATTTTCGGTGGATGACCTAATCGATTAATTGTTGCAGCTCTAACAGATTTATTATCCATCATTACATCCATACATGACAAAAAGACAAAAAGACTAATACATAGAGCATTCTTGTGAATATGGAGAATCACTATGGCAGAGAAGACAAAACGACTGAAACATTCGGGGCGTGTCCAGGGTCGTGTCAAGACCGATGATTTTAAAGCAATGTGTGAGATACGGGACAACTTGTTTTCATGGAGACGGACAGTGTGGTGAGGAAACAGGAAGCAGCAGAGCAGTGTGGACTGAATTGTGCTTTTGTAAAGCAGTAACAGAAGGTGGTGCTCTGAGTTTGTGAATGGCAGAGAGTCTTTGTGGGCAGCGTTTGTGGATATCAGGATGTCAGTCAACACGTAAAGGCTCCAGTTATAAAATCACCTCAATATATTGTCAGTGTAGTAAGTGTGTGTGTGTGTGTGTGTGTGTGTGAGACCTTTGAGGCAGCCCAGTCCATCCAGCCCTTGGCACAGGGGTCAACGTTGATCAGAACTAAACCTTCCACCAGACTGGGCTCGTTCAGCTGCAACAACAACAAGAACAACATCACAGTGAGCTGAAAGATGGATTCAAACCAGCAGCCCTCCAGTCACAGTCGTTTCTGTTATAAGCTGACTGAGCTCAGAAAGCATCTCTACAGTTCAAAAGGATCAGTCTGGTCATTATATTTTTCTTCTTGTCAACAAATCTCATGTTTGGATCCAAACCAACAATGAACTGATCTACTAACAGTATTGTGTGTGTATCAAAGCCTGATATATCTTATTCCTCTGTTGTGTCCAAAAACTATTAAAAACACATCAGTGAGTCACACCGCTGCACTGGGTCACATGTTCCTTCATCATGAAGAGTTTGGTCACGTTAGTTTGTTTAGAAACGGCTCCAAAGGCCAAGCAGGAACCTCCGGGTCTGAGAAGTGAAGCCAATGCGGAAGTGACTTAAACCTGCATTCTTTCTAATGGCCAGCAGGGGGCGACTCCACTGGCTGCAAAACGAAGTCTGATTGTATAGAAGTCTATGAGAAAATGAGCCTACTTCTCACTTGATTTATTACCTCAGTAAACACTTTCCTGATGAGTTTATGGTCTCAATCGCTAGTTTCAAGTCTTATTCAATACAGCATGATGTTCATTTAGTAAATTATGGTCCCATTTAGAGTAAAATAGACGATAAAGCAGCGTATGCTTTAGGGCGTGGCTACCTTGTGATTGATAAGTCGCTACTAGGCGGTGCATGAGGTGCTGTAGTTGGACCCTGAGGAGCTCCTCACCAGCTCCACACTCTTGTCCAAATATATACCAAGATGGCAACAGTCAAAATGCCAAACTTGAAACTTCAAAACAGGAATCCACAAAGCAATGGGTGAAGTCACGGTGGCTACGTCCATTATTTTTATACCGTCTATGCCTCCAGAGAGTAGTTCTGTGTAAGCAGACGCCACTGAGCTCTGGACTTTGTGCTATATTGTATATTTCTCAAAGAACTTCAGTACAAGGAGGAATAAGATATATCAGGCTTTGATACACACACAATACTTGTTAGTAGATCAGTTCATTGTTGGTTTGGATCCAAACATGAAGAAAAATATTTTTAAAAAATCACCAGAATGATCTTTTAATTTATTAGTTTATTGATAAATAATTTAAGTGGATTTACTCACAGCCAGTTTAGTGAGGATGTAGGCTCCAGCTCCAACCCCGATACCAATCACACTTTTCACCCTAAGGACACACACACACACACACACACACACACACACACACACACACACACACACACACACACACACACACACACACACACACACACACACACACACACACACACACACACACACACACACACACACACACACACACACACACACACACACACACACACACACACACACGACGAACTTCCTGACCAGCTGTCCTACTAGAAATTCCTACTACAATGCCCATCATGCACTTCACAGTGAAGAAGACAGCCGACTTACTGTAGTTGTGTCATGACAGACGGCAGCATCTCAGCCAGCTCATCCATGGTGGGGTACTGGTACCTGCACACACGCACACACACAAAAGAAAGAAAAGAGCAGCTGCATTATGGGAAATATAGGATCCAGTGTTTTTAGAGCTTAACTGTGGTTCCCAAAGTGGGCGCTGTGACAGGCCAGGTGTGCCACAAGATCAATCATAACACTGTTCATCTATTGTGCATTTTTAATAAATCTGTGACATTTAGCTACATTAATTATGTTGTGCTTTCAAACATATAAAAACAGAATAAATAAGCAATACATATTAAAATCATCATATTAAAAATTGTTTAATACAGTTAGTCGCAGCTGACATTTTTCTTGCTCTCATTAGGTCGCTGTGTGTCATTTTGTCGGTCAGTAGTAACTGACATCTTTTCCAAAACCTGCTTTCCATCTGAACTAAAACTTCTTCTGTTGCAGAAACACCAGAGATGCTCGATGATACTTTACAACACTTACGTTTGAAGAACAACAAATCATGTCAGAACCAAAACATTGATGTGTGTGTGTGTGTGTGTTCACAAGGACTCATGAATGTGTGATTATACCCAACAGAGAATGATGAGTGTGTTGTATTGTTATATTCAGTGTGTGTGTGTGTTTTAATTACCCAGTGGGGAATATGGGAGCGTTCTCCTGCTGTCCTGGAGCATCAACATGCAGAACTGAGAAATGCTGTGTCACTTCCTGCATGTCCTCGTAGTTAAACAGGCTGTTAAAACAAGACTTGTCTACACACACACACACACACACATATATATATACACACACACACACACGATATTAAAATACTTTCAGATATACAGGATTTAAAATAGAATCTATTCCTGTGTGTGTTTACATGTTTTGTCTGAATGGCATGTACTGTACATGTATGAACTGGTGCAGTGTGTGTGTGTGTGTGTGTGTGTGTGTTTACTCACGGTTGAGTCCGATGTCATGGTAGGTGAGGATTGTGGGTCGGTTACCTTTAGCAACCCCCCTCATGGTAACGTGTAGCACACCGTGGGCCGTCTCCACATCGTGCTCCTGAACAACAAACAAACAAACATCTTCATCTTGTCAGCAACAACTAACAACAAACACGACAACTGGATTTCTTCACTCCCAACTTCCATCTGAACACGAGTAAAGAAACCAGTGAAGCATCATCGTGATATCACAGAGTCAGGAGGTAATGATCTGGTTTCTTCTTTGAAAGAAAATTTGAGACACACAGAGAGATGACGTCATTAAAAGAGCAGCAGTCAAAGCTCCAACGATGGAAAACCATGTGGAAAACATGATGGAAATATGACATTTCTGTTAGTTTCAGGTATTTATTTGAAGAACGTTATAGACTCCTCATCGCTCCACACAGATCTGATGTTTTCAGCTCTGCAGTGACGTTTAAAGGTGCAGTGTGTAGCATTTAGTGGCATCTAGCTGAACAGACTTTGCAGAAATGGAATATAATATTCATGAGTATGTTTTTTTTCTTTCTTTGTCTTTATTTCTCATGCAGAGACCACCACACCCCGCACCCCCACACAAACCTGCAGAGGTGCACCGCAACACCTGATGATGGTGCTGCAGCCGCTGAGTAAATATACTGTTTCATGGCAGTAAGATAAAAAAAATAGAATTACTGTAGTTTTAAAATGTTTTTCCATATGTTGTCATGTATGAAAAGACCCAAAATGAACTCTGTAAGCAGACTACTTGATTACTATAAGCAAATTATTTAAACAGCATTCGTTTAGGATTGAATCTGTCCCGAACTTTTTGATCCATATAAGCAGTTGATCACTGTAGTGTCTTTATCTTCAGTAATGTTGAGTATTTCAGATCGAGGCAGATCATGTGAGCCGAGTTTCATTGTGAGATGAATTTAAATCAGATCCTACAGATGTGATTGGATCGCTCAGAAGGGGGCGTGGCTCAGCAAATATTTGCTCCCTCGCCTGCGTTGTTGGATCGTAATGAGAATAAGGAAGAAATTCACACATTCAGCCACATTTTTTGGAAATGTAAAAAACAGGGCGGCAACTAACAATTATTTTCATGACTGATTATTCTGCATTATTTTCTTGATTCATTGTTTTGTCTATAAGATGTCAAAATGGTTAAAAATGCCCATTATTATTTCAAGGTGCAGTCATCATTTATTCACTTTGTCACATTTTCTTTTTGTCAATACACCAATTTTTCCACCGCAGCCAAGCAAAAAAACCTTTTTGTAACCACCGTTAATTAACCCAGAGATATTTACAGTATGAACTGTGATGCCAAAATCTCTGACTGTACAGAAATGTATATCATCTGATGGTATGTATCACCATATTACCAAAGCCTGTAAGGGTTTTTTAAGAACCCAAGTGTCTGCAGGAAGAGAACAGTGTGCTGAGTTTATCAGACATATAACACAACAAGAAGACCTGCCCAGGCAGCAGCTGCTCACTGAGAAACTGATAAATCACCTCTGTTTGGTCAGAAGCCAAGTAGAGAGCAGCTGCTTCATCACTTTCATGCTTGTTTCTATTTACAGAGGCGCAGTACATCCACTGTGCACCACAATAGAATCATGGGATGTAGTTCAGCTGCTTCACTTGTTTAGAAATCAGAGTGATTATATATTATTCTATGTGAAACAGTGGTGCGGTCACTCTCAGAAGCCAATGAAACACTGTACACTAAAAATACTTATTTACCTCCTTTCAGGTAGAAACATGGATGGACTAATGAATGGACTCATGTTGTAGGCTGAGGTGTTGTCTAGTAATCCCATTAATGAACTGACCATGGAAACACCTGGCAGATCCTATTAATGGATCTTAAACTTCCTCACATGCATGTATGCACACACAGTTTGTCACCACATTACATTTTAAATTATTGTATTGTTTTTTTTAATGAATTTTGTTGTGTGAGATCCCTCAGAACATCTGAGAATGACATCAATACAATATCCTCTAAACCAGGACTTCATAATAAGGTGAAGTTGCTTGTTGAAGGGCCTTCCAGATGAAGAACATTTTCAAACTCCGTCTAAAAACATTTTCTTCATTTAAAGCTGATTTTTTTTACCAAATAAAACATATTTTCTTCTTTTTTAAAGATTTACTTTTCTACTTTTCCTGTTTTTGAGCTGTGATGTTGATTTTCACAGTTTGCTCTGGAAAATACTTTGAAATTTGTGTATTTTCATGGGAAGTGACATGACTGAGTGATATAGACTCATTCAACTGCAACTGAATAAATACAGGTGAGCAGGTGAAAACAGCTAGCTAACAGCATGTTTGCAGGTAAGCAGGCTAAGTAGCTAACTGGCTAAAAGGCCGACTCCTGTAAGCTACCAGCTGGTACAGCATGACTCAGGAGAGCATGCTACTGAACTACTCACCACCTCAACTCCTAAAAAACAGGAGATCTGGTGCAAGTCCAGAGAGTCAGACATCCTGACAGAGGAGAGGAGGAGGAGGAGAGTTTAAGAGACAGAGTGATTCATAAAGAGAAAATGTTTCGAAGAGGACAGAGAGAGAGGTCAGTAGATACAGAGGGCAGCTTTGTTGTTGTCCTTCAGCCCTCTGCCAAGTGAAGGTATAGAGAGAGAGGGGGCGGTGTGATTGGATCAAGAGGAATAAGCTCTGTAGTCATTGGCTGAGAGCTGTACAATCTCTAAACAGCCAACCACTTGTTGTCTGTCCTACATCCTTCGGTGGTGTTTCATCACCTTTTATTTTATCCTCAACTCCTTCCTCTCCTCCTCCTCTTCCTTATCCAAACCTTCCTCCTCCTGCACTCATCCCATCCCACAGGGAAATCAAATTTCAAAACCAATTACAAAACTTATTTTCAATCAGTTTCTCTCCCTCGCTGTTCAGACCGCTTGGTATAAAAATCTACAGAGTGGTGATATTTTACTGCCCCTGGATTATTCCCCGTCTGTAGAGTAGACTGACAGAGAGGCAGACTGACAAATAGCCATCAGACTGACATCTATAATCTTCAGAAAGAGTTGAAAACCCCAATTTTTCCTCTTTTGTTTTCTTTTGAACATTTAAAAAGCTAATTTGATCAAATTCACATTCAATATGTCTACAGAGGAAAACTAAACACCATCCAGAACAATACATTTCTGATGGATTCTGTTTTTTGGATGGTGTGGGTGATACACTGAGAGGCAGATCTAAAATAACTCTCTTATCAGAGTCACTGATGCAAACTAACTATCTAAGCTGGTGTTCGATTGTGCAGTGAGTTTTTCTGCACCTAAATATGAATGATAAGCTCCCAACTTGTAAAAACTCAAAAGGTTTTCCTTCGTCCCTTCGTCCCTTTCCTTTGTCAGTAGAATCACTGCCTTTTCTTTTTAGCCACATCATTATATACATGGAGGACAGACGCAGAGCGACTGTTTCCTGCTCCAACTCTCAGCTCCGGTGTGAAATGCAGTGAAGTTGGCTAAAATACTGTTTAAACAGACACGTATCAGCGTCTCTACTAGGGGTGAATCTTTGAGAATCTCACAATTCAATTCAGAATTGATTCTCGATTCAAAACCAATTCTTGATTGAATGAATAGAAAAGGGGGCACAATTTCCAGTCTCCTGCTCCAGTAGCCTGTACTGTGTGCCAAACTATTCACTGCTGTCCTTAGTCCACTGAAATACAATAAGAAACAGAACTGGCAATTAATATAAATAGTCTGCAGCCTTTCTATTTTAAAAAGTTAACTGTGTTAATTAATGAATTAATTAATTAGAAAGCATCTTACAGTCTCCTGCCTGTATGAGAATAACAAACTGAGGGGGAGGCGGGGTGCTCCGCTGTGTTAGTATTAACATCGTGTCTCCAGCAGTGGAGCAGCCTCTCTGCTGCACCGTCAGCTCCAGGGAAACACATCGTTCTCCAACACACTGAGTGGGGTTGTTGAGGTGAAACAGACTGAACACAGAGTTATTTTGTTCACCCCACCAGAGCTGGTTTAAAGGTGCAGTGTGTAGAGTTTAGTGGCATCTAGCAGAACAGACTTGGCAGAAATGGAATATAATATTCATAAGTATGTTTTAATTAGTGTATAATCACCTGAAAATAAGAATCGTTGTGTTTTTGTTACCTTAGAATGAGCCTTTATATCTACAGAGGGAGCAGGTCCTCTTCGACGGGGCCCGCCATGTTGCACCACCATGTTTCTACAGTAGACCAGAAGGGACAAACCAAATACTGGCTCTAGAGAGGGCCTTTCATGTTTTTCATGAGTTTCGCGGCCACCGTAGGTTCTCCTGAACGCGGCGTTATTCAGTTGGTTGCTGAACAGCTCACTGCTAGATGCCACTAAATCCTACACGCTGGACCTTTAAGATGTTTAATGCTGCAGTGTGTGCTGGTCAGCCTGTCTCATTTGTTACTGCTGGAATTCGCTGCTCTGCTCCGCTAATGTTAGTCTCTGAGTGACGGTGTAGAAAGTTTGCAATATACTTCATGATCATTTCACAAAGGTACTTATTTAGTCATTAAATCAAAACATGCTTGCAACCGCTGCCTTTTGTGAAGATGAACTACAAGATAACTGTAGACTGTCCGGGTGCTGCACTGCTCTCACAGTTGAGTTCATCATCATCATCATCATCACGTTATTAACTAACATTTAGAAAATCACTTTTTGACACTTGTGAACTGATTCAAAATCGTTGATGAGAATCACAATTCCTTTTTCACTCACCCCTCTCTACCGTCTCCTCCTCGACCATCCAGTGTGATTGACTCTTCAGCTGACATCACTGTCAGCAGCCAATCAGGAGAGACGCTGTGCTTGGACTTATAACTGAACTAAAACCAGGATGCACACTTTTTATTTCTCTGACTGTGGAAAGCTGATGTCTTCACATCACAGATGATGAACAACAACATTAAACATGAGTGTTACGAGTAAAACATGAGACTCAGTTTAGTGTGTTGCTGCTGTATGAAGGCATCACATAAATGTGTCTACACGTTAGGCCATACCGTCGTTTAGCTTTTTTTATAGAAATGAAACCCATTTAGTTCATTTTCGCATATTAGCGCCCACGTTCATCAATTTTAAAAAACTCTAATTTGTAAAATACTAAGCGTGTTATCAATACTTAGTCGGACGACAGACACTACAATTATAAATCTAAATTATAAATCTAAATTATAAAATTGTCTGCTCTGTGAGCATCTGCAGCAGCAGCATAGTCGCAGCAAAAAGTAGCGCAGTGAGACATCTGTCCTATGGCTGCTCTCTGCTGTAAACAAACATAACGCTAGCTGTTAGCAAGCAGCTGCTCTCATGTCTCCCCGGGTCTCGGTGCTTGTTTTCAGCAGAAACTCTCCCACTCTCTAGCTCCTCTCGGTGTGTCTCTCTCCAGATGGCAGGTGGGTTGCTCCGGTTCTGGTTCTAAGCGGCGGTCATCCTCTGCATCTGTGTGCACCAAAGCCCAGCTGTACACGGAGGACGACCCACTGGCAGCAGCCTGGAGCCCGCCGTCACTAATTCTTAAGTAAGGGGAAGATCTAAAAATCTAACGTTAAAGATCAAAGTAAGCGCTCCACGTATGAGCGTCATTAACAAATATCTTATCTTGTAAAATGTCCAGTGTAACCAGTAACAACAGTGTTGTCATGAGTTCATTAACCGGTGGGAAAGTTTCCTCACCGTGGCATCCCTACTACATGTCAAAAAAAGGTAATCACATGAAATCATGTAACAATTGTCTACCACAGTAAGATTTATAGAGCGATTAGTTGATCGACAGAAAATTAATCACCAACTATTTTGATAATCAAGTAATTTTTTAAGAAATATACAAAAATTCTGATTCCAGCTTCTTAAATGTGAATATTTTCTGGTTTCTTTAGTCTCTATGACAGTAAACTGAATATCTTTGTGTTGTGGACTGTTAGTCGGGACAAAACAAGGTATTTTAGGTTTTGAGAAACTGAAACTAATTGATTAATCAAGAAAATAAGTGAAAATAATCATTAGTTACAGCCTTACTGATTTATTTCTTTTTTTTTAATATATTCATGCTCCACCTCCTAACAATGATATGGAACACATCTACTATCTGAGCTTCAAACAGCACGTAAACACACTCCATGCTGTGTTGACCACTAAAATAAAAATTAGCTTCTGGGAATTACAGATATATTTAAATTATACTTAACTCACATATGTTTCATAATCCAATTTTGAGTTGAGCTTACAACACTACACAGTGTCTTAGGAAGTCTGAAGGTGTGATTGTTCTTGCTGAACTCACCTGACAGTCAAAGTCCTGGAGATTTCTCCCGTTCTGAAGAGAGAGAGAAATTCTTTCATCATTTATGTTGTGAAATGAGTTTATCCAACAATGAGAGTGTCCAGGATATGAAGCTGATCGTAAGACAGGTTATAAGCTAGAACAGGGTTACATTTAAATTTAAAGGACAATATTTCCAGTGTGTCTTAAACCAACAGTCAGGAGCCAAATGAAGAGTGAAACCTGTTTTTCTTGCTGTAATCATTCCTCCTGTTCATACTGACCATTAGAAGATCCCTTCATAATGCACTTACAATGGAAGTGATGGGGGACAAAATCCACATGAAGCTAATTTGAAGCTTCAGCGTCCAAATGAGTCAAATCAAGTAGATATCTTTCAACGTTACAGTCTTTTTAGTGCCAAAGTCCCTCTTTTTGTTACTATACTTCCACCGCAGCTCAACAGGGAAACACTGTCCGAGGAAACACAAAGAGGGAATTTGATGCTAAAAAGACTGTAAATGTGGCAGATATCCACTTGATATGACTAACTCAGACTGCTGAAGCCTCATATAAGCTTCACATCTACTTTTAAATGACTGTGTGGACACACTGTGGATTTTGGCCTCCATCACTTCCATTAAAGCACATTTGAAGGGGATCTTTTAATATCCAGTATGAACAGGAGGAATGATTACAGCGAGGAAAACCTCTTTCACTGTTCATATGGACACCTGACTGCTGTTTGAAGTGTTTTGAGACCTCTAATCAGTAGGGACGATATGGCCTTGGATTACTGATTATTATATCACATTTGTTCTGTATTTCCAACAAGCAATATATAACAATAATTCCTAATAATATAATTAATTCGATCAGTGTGATCAGGACTGGAGTAAGTGGCAGAAAATTCATGGATGGATTTGCAGTTACATTTTTTAACAGCTTCTAAGGCCTTTTCTTTAGAGGAAACTGAATTTAATGTTTTTTAACACTTTAAGACCTGCAGATACCCTGTAGAAGACATTTTCTTATGGAATATTAAAGTGTTCACATGATATCAGTTAGTTAGTGAGACTGACCGAATCTGTTAAATCAGCTCTTTATGCTGCAGGGCAGCTACATGCATTAATTATCAACTTCTGGTTTGGGTTTTCTGATTGATGTTATTCTTGGACACCCAACTTTTCTCAACAGCACAAACACACAAACACAATGACCCGGCTAAGCCCCGCCCCCTCACCTGTCCTGTCAGGAGTGGTTTGATCTCAGTCAGCTGGACATCATGAAGCTCCTCCATCATAGGACCGCTTTGCTGCCAATCAACCTGATAAGACACACCTTCCACACAGGCAGGCAGATGAAAAACAGACAGAGATATTTACAGTTAGACAGAGGTGTGAGCTGTTCAAGTGTCTGTTCACCTATCTGGGATGTTGGTTCTCCTACCATGATGATACAGTTTAAATGTAGTTTATTTATTTATTTTAGGGCTGCAACTCACGATTATTCTCATTATTGATTAATCTGTCAATTATTTTCTCAATGAATTAATTAAGCGTTTGGTTCATAAAATGTCAGAAAACAGTGAAAAATATGGATCAGTGTTTCCCAAAGTCCAAGCTGACGTCCTCAAATGTCCACAACACAAAGATATTCAGTTTACTGTCACAGAGACAAAAGAAACCAGAAAATATTCACATTTAAGAAGCTGGAATCAGAGAATTTGGACTTTTTCTTTTCAAAGAATGAGTCAAAATGATTAATCAATTATCAAAATAATTGGCGATTCAATAAATGGTTGGCACCTAATCGATTTATCAACTAATCATTGCAGCTCCAGATTGATCAGGGAGAATCAAAATGATTTGAACTTGATTTTGCTGCTAAAAAAATGTCTGTTTAAATTACGACCTAATTATTCAACTGCACCAATGACTAATTCAAAGGATGGATATTTGTATTGTAGACATTTTATGATCTTGACGCACCTGCTAACAACACAGTCAAATTAACAAAAGATTATTTTAGACAAAAATAATGTGGTATTTGATAGGGCTGCCCTCTAATAGTCAACCAACTGTTAGTTGATGAGAAGAGTTGACCAAGTTTTCATTGGTCAGTTAGTTGCAGGGTAAAAAAAACACCCTCAAACTCCATTGGGGAGCTGCACCTTGTCAAAATTAGGTCAAAACCACGTACATGGCTGCATTGTGTATGAAACGCTAGAGGGCTTTTCATTTGAAACAACAGATACAGGAAGTGGCGGCACAAGGCGACACCCGGCCGAAGCGACCAACGGCGTTCATCCCTCAGTCAGTGACCTGGTCCGCTGTGATAACAGCCGGGAAACCTCCTAAAATGAGAGACAGGAGGATTTATCGGGACTAACTGACCCTCAGGACCCTCGCTGCTTGTTCTGACACATTCAGAATCATTACCGCTTTTGCCGTTAGCATCGTCATTAACAGGCGGCTTACTTCGTTTATTACGGTTTTGTATTTCTCTGTGATGTAGCACAGTATTAACAATGTTACTTATAGTGTTCTTTCTCAGCCCTGGAACTCAAACCAATTTCTGAGCCCCAAAAATATATATTTAAATAATTAAATTAATATCATACACATGATGACTAGTCGACTAATGGCTTGAACTAACGACTAGCAGCTGAAGGACTGATTCATCCAGCTCTGCCACCGTCTGCCTGCCTGTCTCTCTCTCTGCGTGTCTACCTGTGAGGCCTGTCAGTCTGTTATCCAAATGTGTCAATCTAATGGAAACAGCCAGAGATCTCTCAGTGTGTGTGTGTGTGTGTGTGTGTGTGTGAGTGTGAGTGTGAGTGTGAGTGTGAGTGTGAGTGTGAGTGTGAGTGTGAGTGTGTGTGTGTGTGTGTGTGTGTGAGTGTGAGTGTGAGTGTGAGTGTGTGTGTGTGTGTGTGTGTGTGTGTGTGTGTGTGTGTGTGTGTGTGTGTGTGTGTGTGTGTGTGTGTGTGTGTGTAGACAGGTTGGGTAACAGTGTTTGAGCAGAGTGCTTTGGATGGATGTTGAGCTTCCTGCAGGCTAACCGGCTCTGACCCAAACAGATAACTAACCGAGTGTGAAGCTGCAGTAACTGATGCGATTAGAGCACACACTGCACGGACCATCAGATGGTCCATTTAAATATTAACCAACTAAAAATATCTGAACTAAATATTTTTTGCATTTTAAAAGACTGATGAGTCAATTTATCCACATAATAATGAACAGATTAATCAAGAGTGAAGATAATTGTTAGTTGCAGCTGTACTGACTGACAACCTTGACAGTCAGAGAGGTAAAAATAGATAAAAAATAACATTTAATCACCTCTAAGACTGACTGAAGTATTTAACTGGCATTTGGAAAGCCCTGAATTCAGTCAGACGGGTAACAACTAGCCTGGTTGCAGACTAATATCTTACATTCAAATGAATAATGAAGTGAAACAAAATGGCATTTCAGGCTGTTTATCAGGCTTGCCAACCACCACCATCAACAAGCAATTTTTCATAAACTAAAGGCTACTCTCCTAGCATTAGGTGCACTTCTGTGTTTCATATCATCAGGTGCATTTACATGCTCACTAGTATTCTGGTTATTATTATAATATTATTATCTGGTCTTTAAAGGAATCATATCCTTCACATTTCCAGCTCTATATTTATATTCTGGGGCTCTACTGGAATATCTTTGCATGATTTCCAGTTAAAAACTCCTTATTTATCTTATACTGGCCCTTTATGCAGCCCCTCAGTTCAGCCTCTGTCTGAAACAGGCCGTTTTAGCACCTGTCTCTTTAAGGCCCCCCTCCTGATGAGCCCGCTCTGTTCTGATTGGTCAGCTTCAGGAAGCTTCCTCCGGCTCCGGAGGCTACGTAAACAAACTATAGTAGCAGGATTTCACTTCTTTTTCTCCTTCTTTACTCCAAATGTCAACTTCTCAAATCCATCCGTACATGTTGGAGCTGAATCAGATCTGAGATATGAGAGTGGACAACGTGAACAACACATGGAAACACCTTAGCAACCACCTTAGCAACCATGGCTACAGAACAGACAGCCATTTATGAGCATGTGCAACAAGCCGACATCAACTCATCAGCAAGGTAGAAAAAAACATCTGCAAACTGCAAACGAAGCGTTCAGAGCAGTTTGAAGCCCTGACTTTTGACTTGCAGGCAACATTTCTACATACGTTCACCTCAAGTTTCTGAACTTTGACCATGTTTAACATCCGACATCAGAACAGGATATAAATAACAGAAAACCACAAAAAGCAGCAAAAAGAACCCTTTAAAATGGTGAAAAATGTCTATCTCAGTTTCCTAAATGACATCATCAAAGGTCTTGTTTTGTCCCGACCAACAGTCCACAACCCAAAGATATTCAGTTTACTGTCATTAGCCTTGTTGAGGCTGAGGCTAGGACTGACGTGCTGACGTGCTACGGTAAGCGTATTGTGTCACTTCCGGTTGTTGACTGTGTTTACCGATAATGTTTTGCTGCCCTCAGCTTAGCTAAATTTTGCTTTATTCTTCATCACTGTGGATAAAATACCTGCAGTATATTTAAACGTACGCTAGTTCTGCACAAGCACTCCTAGCTCTCTCCTTCTTTTAGCGACTTCTCTTGCTAAATCCATAGTAGTTAGTTGTTTTAGCTCTGCTGTTTTAGCTTAGCAGCTAACATTGCTAAGCAGTTAACGATGGCTTCTCTCTCTCCCTCCCACTCTCCCGCTCTCTCTTGCTCGGTGTGTCATATGTTTAGCTATTCCTCCGCCTCCTTCAGTGACATTAGTACATGTAATAAATGTAGTTTATAGTCCTACTCCCCCGGTGGTTCCCGAGCAGCCGGGAAGCCAGGGCGGCTGGGTGACTGTCCGAAGGAAGCTTAGTCCTAAGCAGAAGCCCGCGGTTCACCTCCAACCAGTTCACGTTTCCAACAGGTTCTCCCCACTCAGTGACACACCCGCTGAGAAACCAACTCTGGTTATTGGCAGCTCCATAGTGAGAAACGTGAAGTTAGCGACACCAGCAACCATAGTCAAATGCATTCCTGGGGCCAGAGCGGGCGACATAGAATCTAATTTAAAACTGCTGGCTAAAGCTAATCGTAAATATGGTAAGATTGTTATCCATGTCGGCATTAATGACTGTCGATTACGCCCATCGGAGGTCACCAAAATTAATGTTGAGTCGGTGTGTACATATGCAAAGACTATGTCGGACTCTGTAGTTTTCTCTGGGCCCCTGCCAAATCTGACCAGTGATGACATGTATAGCCGCATGTCATCATTCAACCGCTGGTTGTCGAGGTGGTGTCCAGAAAACGATGTGGGCTTCATAGACAATTGGCGGACTTTTTGGGGAAGACCTGGTCTGATTAGGAGAGACGGCATACATCCCACTTTGGATGGAGCAGCTCTCATATCTAGAAATATGGCTGAGTTTATTAGACCAAAACCATGACAATCCAGAGTTGAGACCAGGAAGCAGAGCTGCAGTCCTACACGCTTCCCTGCGCTTCCATTAGAGCAGTTACCCACCCAATACTACATAGAAACTGTGTCTGTCCCCCGACCTCTCAAATCATTTAAATCAATTAACTCTAAAGTAAACAGAAGAGGATTCTTTCATAAAAATCTAATAGAAATTAACACCACCAATGTCACAGTGCAACAAAATAGGAGAATTAAATGTGGACTCTTAAACATTAGATCTCTGTCTTCCAAAGCTGTATTAGTAAACGACCTAATCTCAGATTATCATATTGATCTATTTTGTCTTACTGAAACCTGGCTGTGTCATGAAGAATATGTTAGTCTAAATGAATCCACTCCTCCAAGTCATATTAATACTCACATTCCTCGAGACACCGGCCGAGGAGGTGGAGTTGCAGCCATTTTTAACTCAAGCCTAATAATCAACCCTCGACCTAAACTTAATTATAACTCATTAGAAAGCCTCGTTCTTAGTCTTTCACACCCAACCTGGAAAACTTTACAGCCAATTCTATTTGTTATAGTGTACCGCCCTCCTGGCCTGTACTCTGAATTTTTATCCGAATTTTCAGAGTTTTTATCAAACTTAGTCCTTAGTACAGATAAAGTAATTATAGTAGGTGACTTTAATATCCATGTGGACGTCGATATTGATAGTCTTAGCACTGCGTTTATCTCATTATTAGACTCAATTGGCTTCTCTCAGAGTGTAAATAAACCTACGCACTGTCTTAACCACACCCTCCACCTTGTTCTGACTTATGGCATTGAAATTGAACATTTAATAGTTTTTCCACAAAATCCTATTTTATCAGACCATTACTTAATAACTTTTGAATTCCTATTAATAGACTACACGCCATTAGACAAAAACATCTTTACTAGATGTCTTTCTGATAGTGCTGTAGCTAAATTTAAAGAAGCGATCCCACTAGTACTAAATTCAGTGCCATGTCTCAATACTACAAAGGAGTCTTATGCTAACTTTAGTTCCTCTGAAACTGATAATCTTGTTGATAGTACCGCAGGCTCACTGCGAACAACACTCGACTCTATCGCCCCTTTAAAAAGGAAGATAATAAAACATAAGAAGCTAGCTCCATGGTATAACTCCCAAACCCGTAAATTAAAGCAAACATCGCGAAATTTTGAAAGGATTTGGCGTTCCACCAAACTGGAAGAATCTCGTTTAGTCTGGCAAGATAGTCTTAAAACATATAGGAAGGCCCTCTGTAATGCCAGAGCTGCCTATTACTCATCATTAATAGAGGACAATAAAAACAGCCCTCGGTTCCTTTTCAGCACTTTGGCCAGGCTGACAAAGAGTCATAACTCTATTGATCCATGTATTCCTATAGCTCTCAGTAGTAATGACTTTATGAGCTTCTTTAATGATAAAATTCTAACTATTAGAGACAAAATTCATCACCTCCTGCCCTCAACAGGCACTGAATCACCCTCCAATTCAGGAACCTTAGAAACAGCTGCTAAACCTGATATATATTTAGACTGTTTCTCTCCAATCGACCTTCGTGAATTCATTTCAATGATTTCGTCCTCTAAACCATCATCCTGTCTCTTGGACCCCGTCCCAACTAGGCTGCTTAAGGAAGTCTTACCCTTAGTTAGCACTTCTTTACTAGATATGATCAATCTGTCTCTAGTAACAGGCTATGTACCACAGTCCTTTAAAGTAGCTGTAATTAAACCTCTTCTTAAGAAGCCTACACTGGATTCAGCCGTTTTAGCCAACCATAGACCTATATCTAACCTTCCCTTTCTCTCTAAGATCCTCGAGAAAGCAGTTGCCAATCAGTTATGTGACTTTCTACATAATAGTTTATTTGAGGATTTTCAGTCAGGTTTTAGAGCATCATAGCACAGAGACAGCATTGGTGAAAGTTACGAATGACCTCCTAAATGCATCGGACAAAGGACTTCTCTCTGTACTTGTCTTGTTAGATCTTAGTGCTGCATTTGACACCATTGACCATCACATCCTGTTACAGAGACTGGAACATTTAATTAGTATTAAAGGAACTGCATTAAGCTGGTTTAAATCCTATTTTTCAGATCGACTTCAGTTTGTACATGTTAACAATGAATCCTCCATCCACGCAAAAGTTAGACACGGAGTTCCACAAGGTTCTGTGCTTGGACCAATACTGTTCACCTTATATATGATTCCTTTAGGTAATATTATTCGGAAACACTCCATAAATTTTCATTGCTACGCTGATGATACCCAATTATATTTATCAATGAAGCCAGATGAATTAAATCAGTTAACTAAACTTCAAGTGTGCCTTAAGGACATAAAGACCTGGATGAGCTGCAATTTTCTGCTACTGAACTCAGACAAAACTGAAGTTATTGTGTTTGGCCCTCAACACCTTAGAAACACATTATCTAA
>CM076449.1:34226197-34293697 GCA_038419695.1 Scomberomorus guttatus | reverse complement strand
TGACACAATGGATAATATAACAAGCTTTTAAAATACAACACCTAGTTAAAGATGAAACCAGTGGTTTCCAACCTTTTTGGCTTTTGACGTCTTACACAAAGCAGTGATACCTTAGAAAAATAGCTTAGACTATATAAGTGAATTGTGCAAATATTTGTGCAAAAGAAGTCTCGCAGTTCTTAATAAAAAACCAAACAGGTATTTATAGTTTTAACAACTTAAGATTCGTAGAGGAACAAATTTATTGTATATGTTGTTCGACTTGCTTAAAACTACTTGTTAACTTTGCATTTATGAATATGAAATGTATCCATTAGAATTAAAAGCTTAGTCATGTTCCACTGAGTTTGGTGTATGAACTACACAGTATATAGTTGATGTATAAAGGTTTATGTATGACTAGAAGTACAATATGTATGGAAATGACACTATAACAAAAGTATGTGATGTTAAATATACTATATGTATATGTGAATTAAGTATATACTGTTTGGAGGAGAATACTACGGTACAGCATGTAATAATACCCAAATATAAACACAATATTTACTTGTATGTATAAATGTGTTGGACTGCATGAAGAAGATGATTCCTTTTTGTTTTTTACCACAGAATTTAATGAAAAATTCATTTATACATTCACAAGAATACATCTAATTTTCTTTACTTTTTGTTTTGTTCTCTGTCTGCACAGCTCAGAAGCGATCATCCTTTCTGCTTTCTGTGTGTGGAGGCTCCCAGGCAGACTTTATGATGGCTGAATGTTAGAAACATGAACTGAAACCTGCTGAGGATCAATGCAACAACACATACAAACTACATTTATAGCATCAGGAAACATCTTATTTTCACTCATTCATCAAAACACCTCATTTATCATTAATGACTCATTATGGCAGCCTGAAATTGCTGAAAATACATTTTGTTTTGCTTTATTTCCTGACTGGAATAATAAGACTTGAATCAGAGTCAGGATTTATTAAGAACCAGAATCAGAACTGGAGTCAGAACTGATCAAATCTTAAAGCTCGACTCTAATGTGGAGCTTCTTCTGTGAAATGAACAGAGGTGGAGGAAGTATTCAGATCATTCACTCAAAAGTATCAATAGTACAGTGAAAATACTCCATTACAAGTTAAAGCATTCAAAATGTTACTTCAGTTAAAGTACAGAAGGATTAAAAGTGATTATAAGTAAAAGTACTCTGTTCTGTTGTTATGTTATTGATCATTATTATTGATGCAGTATATGTATTTATACCAGTGCACCATATTTTATTAAAAAATCAAAAGTAAATATAGCTGTTAAATAAATGTAGTGGAGTAAAAAGTAAAGTAGCATTAAAATTTGTGTACTCACCAACCAATAGCACCAAATTACACAGACAATTCTTTCATGGAAACTTCGATAGATATCCACTGATAAATAAATAAAAAAAAAACACAGATTCAATCAAATATGGCTCATTTATACACAAAGACAGAAAAAATAACTACAATAAAAACAGATGTTATACATGAAGCTGAAGCCTGACACAGGATAAAAATGCTGCAAGTTCATTTATTTCCACAGATGTTTCTGCAGTTTGAGTTTGGTCTTTGTTTAGTACCACCATCATCCCACCGCCCTCCCTTCAGAAGTGTATAAAACTTCTCAAAACCAATGTTACAGAATGCTTTACACATTCATCAGAGGTTCTGGTCTGTATACAGACAACATGGTTACTAAACGTAATGATGTTTCTGTGAAATCAGAGCGAGAATGAATAATGTAGAAAATCCAATCAGATGTGTTTTAAATGTGTAGTTCAACATTACTATGTTCTCATCAATGAGCTTTTCACTAAAATGAGTGACTTTGTCATTATGTTACTGTGGATCATCATAATGTCACCCTTATACAGACATCATCCAAATGTCACCACAACATTCAGACACATATTCATGTCAACACTTATTCATAAAAAACTATATTGATACTTTAAACACCTGCATTGATCTCTAACTCTGTGTGTGTGTTTGCATCTGTCCACATCTGTCACAAACTGGCCCACAGTCAATCACATGTATAAAGTTTCTACAATTACATTTATTGTGAGTGAAGGATAAAAATATTCTTTAGACAACGACATGGACAAAGATTTTATGTTCTGTTTTGTACTAAAAAGGCTTTGAAGATACTTTTGTTTAACTCAGCTGAAGCCTCATATTCTCTTCAGATAAACATTATAACACATGTTTGCACAGAAGGAGGACTGTGGATTTTGTCCCCCATCACTTCCATTGTAAGTGCATTATGAAGGGATCTTCTAATGGTCAGTATGAACAGGAGGAATGATTACAGCAAGAAAAACAGGTTTCACTCTTCATTTGGGCTCCTGACCTGCTTTAAGATTCCTTTAAGTCAGTAAAAAGCACCATCACCAGCTGAGTCAAATCAATATAATATTTCCAGCTGCCTTGACATGTATCCAGCTTTAAGTACATTAGGACTATATAGGAATATATACATAGTACATTACAAAACAAAAACACACATCCAAAGAAAGCAGATAAAATGTTGCAGATATAATGCTTCGATAATCTGTGATATCCAGAAGTATCTTTGATAGCCAGGATTTATTATTTGGGAACATTTTCACAGCTTTAGTCCAGACATAGTATCTTCACAGAATTTAATATAAAATGTAATAGTATCTGTGAGTCCATCAGCAACCTGGCAGGATTGAAAGAAAATGTCCCAATTGGTCTGTTTCCATTTAAACTCCTGTGGCATTGAATCTCCATCCTTTTAAGTTCCTTCTTAATGTCCTGGTGTGCTCTGAGTTTCTGGACAATTTGAATGGGATAGTCACGGTCCTCTTGTGCCACACTTTCTTCAGCATCTGATTCAGTCTGAAACTGGCAGAGGACAGATCTTCAGTGGGAGAGGGGTCTCTTGTGCAGAACTGTGTGTCTCGACCTACTAACCTCTCAGTATTTTCATTTACCTGACAGCAGAAGTCCTGTGAAACAGAGTGCCCTCTGCAGTCAGTGGCCCTTCAGCTTCACCCTGTGGAGCTTAGTATCCAGCACATTCTAAAGATTATCTTACAATAAATGAGTCTGCTGTGAATTTCTGTAGACATTTTTTGAGTAACTAAGGATTGCGGACCTTTCTCCTCCTGTTATACATATTCATGCGCTCTCAGTACTAATGTGAGACCTGTGACATAATATGGGAGACAGTGGTGTTATTTGGTGTATAGTAGAGGAGCTCAAAACACTTTAAGGTGAACCTTTAAGTTGGAGATCTCTCTAATGTTGTTGCCTTGGTAACCCTAATTTTGAGTCTCATTCAGCTCAAGTTCAGGGTTTTGGACAAGTGTGGATCCAACTTGCACAAGTCAGTAACCAGCAAGGCTTCTGTTCCTTTCTTTCTCACCATGTCAATCACATCTCGAGCCTTGTCAGCCCTGGCTTTTTTTCTGACTGATTCCCATTCTTCTTGATTGATAACGTTTCGTTGCCAAAGTTGATCCAGCAGCTGGTTTAGAATAACATCAGACACTCTATTGACAAACTGCGGCCGAACTGAGGACAATGTCCCACTTGTTGAGGGACTCTGAGTCCTCTCTGAACTTTCGCTTCTTTCAGCAGTACCTGAGGGGCAAGAAGAAGAGTTTAGTTCAATAACCTGCAGTCATGTTTCAACGCAGACCTCTTACTGTGGACACAAAGCATCATTCGTTCACATTTGACCACTGGACTGTTTATGTTTATTCACCCCAAACTGTCACTGTTCCAACTGTATGTTAGTTGTAATGGATGTCGACTGAGGCTGAGATGACTGATGTGATGCAGCCCTGACTCATCACACTTAAGGGTAAACATGATTGTAGTCCTTATTCTCACTGCAGTCAACACTGACGCTTTGATTAAAGTTACTTTTAGCTTCTTTACACGAAGCTCCTCAGGCCTACTGTTTACTTTTATTTCAGTTACATTTTATAAATACAGCCTGTGATTTACAGTGTAATTTCATGGTATGAATCAGGTGCTGATAAAATACTTAATACTCCAGTTTCTAATGGAAGCTAAGTGGAAAAATCAAGACTATGGAGAACAAGAGGGTAATAATTAGACATTTTAGAGGAAAGGAGAAATGAATTAAAATCTGAGCATTTTAGTAAATACTGAGTATCTGTGGTACAGTACTGGGAGACAAAACTGACCTTTGGGAAACATCGTGTTCACAAATTGGTTCTTCCTGTGTAAAAAGAACAGTCAACACTTGATACAGCCTGCAGGTAATTCTCACTGTGTCATTTTTAGAATTAGACTAATAATTATAGGTTCCTCAGTTCCACATACTGTATATTTGCAACATATATTTATAATATACAGTGCTGTGAAAAAGTATTTGCCCCTCTCCTGGTTTCTTCTATTTTTGTATATATCTCAAACTAAGTTGTTTCAGATCTTTAAACAGAATTTAACAAAACAAAGGCAACCTGAGTAAACACAAAATATAGTTTTTAAATGATAATTTTATTTATTGAAGCAAAAAAGTTATCCAACACCAACTTAGCCTGTGTGAAAAAGTATTTACCCCCTGTAGTTATTAAATCCACTAATCTACAAAACTTAGGTAAAATTGGGTTCAGTTGGACTAAACACACCTGGGTCTGATTACTGCCCAATCTACACTTAAATAGAACTCTATCAGCTATGTGAAGTTGGTTAAAAGGGTCTCAACAAACAGCGCACCATGCCAGAAGAGATGAGGAAGGAGGTGATTAAAATACATCAGTCTGAGAAGGGTTACAAACCCATTTCTAAGGTTGTGAGACTCCAGAGAACCACAGTGAGAGCCATTATCTCCAATTGGAAAAAACTTGGCACAGTAGTCAACCTTTCCAGGAGTGGTCAACCTTCCAAAATTCCCCCAAGAGCACAGCAACAACTCATCCAGGAAGTCACACAAGAGCTGAAAACAGTATCCAAGGATCTGCAGGCCTCTCTCACATCAATCAAGGTCAGTGTTCATGACTCAACTGTTAGAAAGACACTGGCCCGAAAGTGACATCCATGGGAGAGTGGCGAGGGAAAAACCACTACTGATCCAGAAAAACATTAAGACTCAGCCAAAACACTCCTTGATGACCCTCAAACCTTTTGGGAGAATTTTCTACAGGCAGATGAGTCAAAAGTGGAACTGTTTGGAAGACAGCGTGCTGTTACATCTGGTGTAAACCAAACACAGTATTCCACAATAAGAACATCACACCTATTGAGGGAATTGAAGGAAACAGGAATTCTGCTCTCTACCAGAAAATCCTGAGGGAGAATGTCCGGTCCTCAGTCTGTGATGTGAAGCTCAAGCGCAACTGGGTTATGCAGCAAGAAAATGATCCAAAGCACAAGACCAAGTCCACCTCTGAATGCCTTAAAATAAACAACATTAAGGTTTTGGAGTGGCCTGGTCAAAGTCCTGACTTTAATCTCATTGAGATGCTGCTGCAGGACCTTGAACGTATGGTTCATGCTGAAAAACCCTTCAGTGTGGCTGAATTAAAGTAGCTGTGCAAAGACGAGTGGGCCAGACTTCAACCACAGCAATGTGTGTTTGGTTGCAGTTGTTGCTGCTAAAGGTGGCACAATCAGCTATTAGGTTTAGGGGGCAATTACTTTTTCTCATGGGTGATACAGGTGTTGGGTAATTTCATTTATTGAAGCAAAAAGGTTGTCATTTAAAAACTATATTTTGTGTTTACTCAGGTTGCCTTTGTTTTGTTAAATTCTGTTTAAAGATCTGAAACAACTTAGTTTACAAAAATAGAAGAAATCAGAAAGTGGACAAAAACTTTTTCAAAGAGCTGTATAGCATATTTATGTTATAATTACTTACATTATAAACTATTACTTCATTATCTTATAGTTTTCCCTCCTCATATAACAGAAGCTTCATTAGCTGTGCACTTGAGAAAGGTGTGTTTGTTTTTTCCTCCACCCTAACTGATATGCAGCAGTGCTCGATGTTTAGAGCCATTTCTCAACCTTTCCTTATTCCATACACAGTAATAATGAGTGTGTGTGTAGCCTGCCTATCCAAAGCACATACAGCGCCCCTCTGTATTTCCACAGATTTTGGCAGTGTAGTGTAGCTGTGAAACAAATACTGGTAGTGTTTTACTTTACAGGTCCTTTAGTTTTATACTAATTTCTTAGAAATTACTATAGAAAGTAATTTGCAGGTATCTAACAGTAAATTTTTAGGACATTTTATGGAAAAGGTGGTGCAATTTGGCACAAATTATAAGAAAAAACAGAAAAAAGTGGTTGGTTTAGTTAGTAAGTGCCACATTCTTAATAAATTAGACTCTTAACAATTCTTTAACAGCCTGGAAATACTTAGTGTCCGGTGTGCAGTGTTGCATGTCAAACTACATATTAGGTTGTTTCTTAAAAATTCTGTAACAGGCACATTTCCTGTGTACTACCACATTACATAACCCTCTCAAAAAAAGGTACTCAGAATGAACATTTACACAGCAGCTACTTTTAAGAAATTATTGAAGCAACCTACCAGGCTGATATATCATTTCACACACAAAACTATACACTGAAACTGAGTATTTTCTGTCAGTTAAAGAAATGAGAAGAGTCTAATTTATCAAGAATTTTTGGAAATCAACAACTACATATGATCCCAAATATGAGTTGACACTTACCCAACTGAAGCAACTTAACACATTTTTTTCAGTACCAACTTGCCCCACCCTTTCTGTAAAATCTCCTAAATATTACCTGATAAACACCTGAAATTACTCACAATGTTTCCAGGAAATAAGTATAAAATTAAAGGACCTGTAAAATAAAGCGTTACCTACATACTATAATTACCACAGAATATGAGTTATTAACACAATGTTTCCCAAACCTCAGTTTCAGAGTTTGATGTATTTCTCATTTCCTAGAAGATGTCCAGTTGTTACTCTCTTGTTCCACATAGTCTTGTTTTCTTCCACTGTGCCTACATGTAAGTACCAGCACCCGTAAGTACTGATTCATACAATGTAATTAAACTAAATCATGGACTTTTTATAAAATGTTACCAGAATTGGTGTTTTACAAACACTGGCCAATCAAATCTGGATAAAAAGTGGATTAAACAATGATTTGAGGCAGAAGAAGAATAAAGGCACCATGGATCAATCAATAACTGTTCTATTTTACTATCAGGTGGAGTGTTACTGTAGGAGGATGAAGCCTTTTTACCATCCATTTCATACTTCCAGACCTCTGTGTTGTTTTGGTCCTGGACCTTTAAAGTCACTTTGTCTAAGTTTGTAGGCAGGCGGATCTCAAACGTTGGGTAGTAATTTGGTCCAAACTCCAGGTCAAACTCCGCTTTCTGAAAACCAGAATTATCCAAAGTGAAGTAAAAGTAACAAACAGCAGTTTTATGAATCATGTTACAGAGACTTTTGTCAGGTATTACAAACTGTTGGAAATACTCACTTCAGGCTGTATTATTGAGGCCTCAGGACAGAGAACGCTGTAACTTTGATCTTTGATGAGTTTACATTTGGAAAGGCCCTTGATGTAGGCAGCATCTTTATGCTGTGCCTTTACCTGTAGAGACACCAGAACATTTTAAACAGGGTTTAGAGCCCGACTTTCTCTCAGCAGATATATCAGCATCAGCGCATTTGTAGGCTGATAAGCAAGAACTGGATATTGTGTTCACTAGTCTGTAATGTGTGACAGTTGTATTTGTCTGCTTATGTTGTTTGTATTTATTACACAGTGTTTATGCTGCTCTCTTTGCCAAGTTGCTCTTGAAAAAGAGATTTTAATCTCAATGATACTTTTACCTGGTTAAATAAAGGATAAGAAGAAGAACAAGAACTGTCAGTACAGAAATGCCAAATGCCACATGTTTGAGATCATTTAGAAACAGTATCTTGAGGGCTGGGTGACAGTGCCAGGTGCACTTTCTGGTGCAACATTTCTTCAGGTGAGTATCACTGCACTGAAAACACACCTGGTCTTATGTGTGTATCAGCACAATATCAAAGACACAATGTGTTAATGTCATCAAACAGTTTTGTTGCATTTATCACCATAAAAAGATGTATGATGGATGTCTGTGTAAACTAATATAACCTGTATGACAATGTAAACATTTACAATTACATTTTGCTCAGCTTCAAGAACAATCAGATATGTTTGGACTGAAAGTGAAGCTGGAAAATAACAAAACAAAGTTTTACCTCTTCCAGAGGGATGTTCCTCGGCAGGAGAAACATGTTGAGATTCCGCCTCTGTGTATTTGGGTTTAGTCGTCCAAGGAACAGCAGGACTTGGCCACCAACTTGTTTCATATTGTTCCAAAACTTCTTAATAAGATCAGCAACCCAGACCAGACCAAAGGACGAGAAGTGAGGGACGTTCACAATCACATGAGTGTCTGTAATCTCCAGCGGCTCCAGGATGCTCATTCCATCATCAGTGATGTGGACAACAGACAGCAGACCTTCAGGGAGCGGAGCTGTGAAAACACAGATTTGTTTTATTAACAACAACAACGTCATTATAATATCAGTGCTCATTTTATTTGATATCTAGGACACTCAGTCTGGTCAGTAAAGAATTAAACCATTTCCCAGGTTGGGAAATTCATCCAACACAACTGTCAGTGTTGGTGGGTGGGAAACTGGTGAGGGATTGTGACTCCTTTTGATGACTCCTTCTGTGAGGAGTGGGGGGAAGTCTAGAGGGGATAAATTGTTTAACCTGGCTATTCTAAGTTGAGGAGAAAAGTAAAATGAATGAAGATAAATAAAGGGTTTTAGTGTTTTCATGATCCCCAGATGATAAATCCTGATGACATGTGACTTCCTGAGCTTTCCTCTTGGGACAAATTCTCACTTGTATCAAGAAACATCAGAATTTAATGGGCAGTCAGGCCTGAAATGAACAGGAGAAAATGATATTTGGGTTGTTCTGTTTCCCTTTTACCACCACAACTCTAAACCTGGACAAGCGCTGTGGACAGATTCCTTGAATGTTTTTTGTTCTGTCCCAACCCATCATGCTATGGACCAGTGGTAAAGAAAAGGTATTTAAATATGCTAATTTTCTAGGTAAGTTACACACTATTACTTTAAAATGTCATTTCTTTCTGAATTTAAATAAAATTACAGTCTAAACTGTGTCACAATACAAACGTACACAGCATCTGTACAAAGTAAAATGTGCTGTGGTTATTCACAGTCCCAGAGGATCTCAATGCTCTTCTCTAGTGCCACCATCAGGTGAAACATTAGACTAAAATACAAGATACAATATAATATCATATTTCCCTGAAATTCACTGAACACATTGATTTTCCTCTAGTACCACCTTGAGGAAAAACTTTATTTAAACGTTGTATATATACACACACACATAAGCAACTTAGTGAAATATCCCAGTTAGCCTATTACCCTAGTTACAAAAGGTACCAAATGAGAAAAAACACAATTTACCAAAGCATCTTCATCAATTAAATGTTATTGGAATCAAATAATAGTCAAAACAATCAAAGCACTCCAATTAAATAAGGGTATAGGTCTGACTCAAAATCTTTTGTTCACACTCCCAAATCAAATCTTTTTCAGTTAACTTTGTCCAGTTAAATAGGTTAACAGTATATACCCCATTCCCATATAAGAAACAGAAATAAATCACATTTAGACTCACAATTCAAAAGTCACTTAAATAGTTTCAGATTGTGGAGAGATGTGTGTGTGTGTGTGTATGTGTGTGTGTGTGTGCGCGTGTGTGTGTGTGTGCGTGTGTGTGTGTGTGTGTGTGTGTGTGTGTGTGTGTGTGTGTGTGTGTGTGTGTGCGTGTGTGTGTGTGTGTAAGAGTTGAGAGTAGGAGAAGCCTGGAGAGTTAGAGTTAGCACTTAGCTTCTCTTTTTTGAGATCCAACCCAGGCAGGGAACAGCTTCCGAGCATATTTGAGGAAAGACTGACAAACTTTCCTCCCAAACACGCTCCGGGAATCAGCACACTTCTTCAGACCAGGATTGTTCAGGGTGTCGGTTCTTTTTTACTACTGCTGCTCTTTTTTACTTTTATGTAGTTCACAGTTTTTCTTTAAGTGGTTAGGTAGATTGTCCAGAAACTGAATTAAATTTTTTAGTTATCTCCTCCTCTTCACTCTCTGTCCTCCATGCTGCTTTTGTCAGTTTTTTCCCTTTCCCCTGGCCCACAGGTGTGTTTTCTCTCCTACCCCACTTCCCTTTCCTTTCCTTATAGGGGGTCAAGGGCTATGCTGATCTTTTTTCCTTATCCCCTTTCTGCCACAGTGTTTAGCTCCACAGCTGGTAAGACTCTAAGAAGAGATAAATCAGTGTGTTTGTTTATCTTGTGGCTGTATTGAACTCTGCAGCCTCTAGGGGGCACTAACAGGAGTCTTATTGTTTAACTAAAACTCACAAAGCACAATAATCAGCTTACCATCCATGGTTTCACAGTGTGGCAGGTGGAGCTGACTGACAGCACCATCAGGACTCTGGATGTTGAACAGCGGCCCTGCAGCTATCTTGCCAGCTGGTTTAAGGAGGCTCTCATCCCATTGGACAGTCCTGTACAGCAGCTCCGCCTCCTGAACTGTAACAAACACCAGTCCAGTCAAAGTACACCGGAACACACCTGGACCAGGACACCTGAACCTGTAGGACACAGAGGAGCTGATTACACAACACAAACACAAGCTCATCCAGCCTGGTTTGAATGAATAAAAACTAAGGAATGAATTTGCTCGAGAAAATGTGTTGTGACTGCTGCAATGCTTAAAAAGCTGGAGACCAAACTGAACTGCTGGACGTGAGTGAAGCAGCCGCTGCAGGAGTATGAAGAGTATGAAAAGTGTTAAAAATGAAGTGTAATCACTGAAAGGAGTTGACAAGGTTGAAGGTTGAAATATTCTGCATCTTATGTTTTGATTACCTGTATGAAATGTTTGCAGTCTCAGTCAGCACTTTGGGCGTGAAGTCCTAAAATGTAGAAAGTGACAACATTAGTACAGAAACGGACCACCTCGCTCTCACAGTCGTACAGCTGACAGCATCCTCACTCCTTCAGTTTCTACTCCACCTGCACTCTGTACTGTTGATTCATTGCTTGATTATCACTAGTCCACATGACTAAATGATCAGTTGCTCTTTAACTTTATATTTTTCAGTGAAATTATCCTACAGGACTATGTTGGACAGCAGCTGGTGGTTTCACAGATGAGGAAGTAGAAATGAATTAGGAGGAGTTTCTCATGGAGGAAGAACGAGCAGAGAGTGAGAGGAGAGGAAACAAGGGCTTGAAGATAATACAGATGACAGGAAATAAAGTTTGGAGTTTAGACATAAGGAGTATTAACCTCTGGAGGAACTGAGGAGTCTGATCAATAACAAATTAATAAACATGTTAAAGTGAAAAAAGGACGTTATATTGACCCTACCTGCCAGTTACTTGTCCCAGTCAGATTCTCCTCGCACACAAGCTGCTGCTGATGCTTCAACCTCTCTGGATCATCAGGATACAGCTGATCCTCTCTGTTGTCCTCAGACACATTGAGGGTTGTGTTGGATGCAGACGGATCTGGTTTGGAGATTATAGCCATCAGATGTACCAACTTTAAGGCTGGACAGAGACTTTCTCCACATTCTCCTGTTGGTCTCTACTGGAAAACCCTCCAATAAAGTCAAAATGGCAAAGAAATACTGTAAAAAGTCCCTGACCAAGCACAGTCATGTTTCAGTCAAGACCAAGTTTGAACAAAAAATGTACCCTAAAACCAAAGTTAAATTGGATTTACAAAGTGTCAATCAAGAATGTTTTTATTCTATTATTTAAATACTTGCAATGGAACAAACTGTCAAAACAACAACATTTTAAATGATCACTCCATGTCTTTGGACATGTGAACACAAGGAGAAAATCCAAAGACACAACACAGAAATGACTGAGATTCAAACTAAAGATCTTCTTGCAGTGAGTCAACACATCCTCTTCCCAATAGTCAAAATAGATCAGAACAAAGCAGAAGAAAATACCAGAAAGTTCTAAAAATGTCTATTATAGTTCCCCAGAGTGCATGAGTGATGATGTCTTCAAATATCTTGTTTGTCTGACCAACAGACCAAAACCCTAAAATATTGAGTTCACAATTATATAAAACAGAGAAAACAGGAAATGGCTCTGTCCAAAAGGAACAAAATCCACCTACCAGCACCTTTAATGCTCACTGATTACTACCTTATATCTCATTTGTTTAATCTGTACAAAAACTGAAGTGCAAAAACAAGAATCTCCCCACTAAATAGGGAGTTTTCAGATTTTATGTTTTGATAAGTTAAGCTAACTGGCTGCTGGCTGTAGCTTCATATTTACCATACAGAGGAGAACCTTTAGTGGCTGCAAAACTTGTAACAAAACACCCTCTCTAGAGTCAGTATTTGATTTGTCCGTTCTGGGCTTCTGTAGGAACATGGTAGTGCAACATGGTGGGCTGCGTGGAAGAGGACCCGCTCCCTCTGTAGATATGATAATGACTAAATAAGTACCTTTGTGAAATGATCATGAAGTATATTGCGAACTTTCTACACCATCACTCAGAGACTAACATTAGCGGAGCGGAGCAGCGAATTCCAGCAGTAACAAATGAGACAGGCTGACCAGCACACACTGCAGCATTAAACATCTTAAAGGTCCAGCGTGTAGGATTTAGTGGCATCTAGCAGTGAGCTGTTCAGCAACCAACTGAATAACGCCGCGTTCAGGAGAACCTACGGTGGCCGCGAAACTCATGAAAAACATGAAAGTCCCTCTCTAGAGCCAGTATTTGGTTTGTCCCTTCTGGTCTACTGTAGAAACATGGTGGTGCAACATGGCGGGCCCCGTCGAAGAGGACCCGCTCCCTCTGTAGATATAAAGGCTCATTCTAAGGTAACAAAAACACAACGATTCTTATTTTCAGGTGATTATACACTAACATACTTATGAATATTATATTTCTGCCAATAGATCCCCCTAAATCCAACACACAGGTCCTTTAAAGATTTTGCAATCGCAATGGTTCTTAATGCACAGCGCAAATGAATGTCAGAAATTTCCAAGACCAGTTTCAGACTGATATTAGGGCTCTGACAAAGATGGACCTGACACTCTTTAAGGCTGCATTCAGACATTAGCTCTGTATGAAAAGACGCAGCCCTCTCATTCATCTGAGTGGAGGCAGTCCGGCAACACAGTGAGCTCCAGAAACATAACACAGGCTCGTCCAACAATAAAGTTGAACCTGCCTCAACTTGTGCTGCAATGAAATGTCAAATCATCCAGCAAGAAGCTGTGTTGACAAATCACATACATGCAAACATACATTCCTGGTGGATTCCTTTGTAATGTGAACGCCTTATTTCGCCGGTTTACCTCACGATCATCACAACGAAAGATAAAAGTTTCTGTCATGATAACTTTCCAGAGATGTAAAATCCTGTCTGAGTATTACAAACCACTGTGCAATGTTTTGGCATATTGATAAACATTCCGACGCATGATTGGACTTCCTGGATGGTATTTCCTGTCTCACCTGTACCTTAACAACACGCCCTACTACCACAGCCTCCTGTCATGTTTTAACTCAGGGCTGTTTTAATTCTGAATACCTGATAAGTGAGCGAACATACCATGGTGCATTTAAAGTGAAATAAAAACTGGTGGGCAGAGCTTAGTCAGAAACAGACTTCACAGGGATCCACAGACACAATCTCAACTAGTTGTCTTTAGATGTGTATTTTGTTACATCACAATCGCACTTTGAACTGGTCACAGTCCCAACACTCACATCTTTTATGTCTGTCAGGTGTAGCACTGTTTTGTCTGTCATCCACCCTGTAGGAATAAATACAAACACAGCAATTATCTGGACTGTCTTATGAAGGGTTCAAATAATCAGACTCTATCTCTTCACTAAAGATAACTCTGGTGATTCCACACAACCACCAAGCTGTTAATCATTATCTGGACTTTCCAATCCAGCTATGAGTTAATTTACATGAAGTTGGGATTAATCTGGACTTGTGGTGCACAAACATAGTGCAGCTATATTTTTTTAAGTTTTGGTCAAATATACATCACCCAAAAATGTCCGTGAAGGGAAGATCAAGTTCCCTTTTCAGTTAAATTTATGATTAAGAAATGCAAAAGTTCCTGCTCATTAAGGTAAATTACTGAACTGCATTTCAGCTTTCAATAGAAACAGTGTCTTACTTTAAACCTGAGGGTCCAGCTTCAGCACTGAAGTCTGGAGGATGATGTTTGGACAGACAAGTGGATACTGGAGACTCTGATTTGTCCTCTTCCTCCACATGGCCACTCTGGCTTCCAGTCAATTTGACAGGTAAACCTTCAGAATCGCAGAACCTAGACACATATATACACTAATATATTTCAGTCAGAGACACTTACATCAGGGAAATGACCATTTATAGGAAATGATTATACAGTTGAAGAAAAAGGCTCTGCTGTTTGAGGGAGACTCGGCAGGAGAAATAATTCCCTCTTACACAATATACAAACAAATACAAACATACATGAACATTAATTCTTAGTTAAATCAGCTTCAATAAAAGCTTCAGCCATAAGGAGGAAGTTGGGGTGGTGGAGAGTAACCAATGAGAAGTGTCAGGTTATAATGGTGTTGCTGTACACCTGTATAAATATGAAAGATGTGACTGGTCAGCTGGTGGCCAAGAAGCTGATGAATGAGCCAATCATAGTGAAGTATGAATGAATCAGCTGATGTCAATCAGTCAATGAAAATATGACTTCAATGCTGTGCTCCATTCTCCTCTCATACCTTCTACACTAATGTAAGAAAGTATTCACTATACCTGGTATTGATCTTTGATTTGGACTGTATCGTCCAAAATAATACCACCTCTGAGGCAAATAAAGGGCTCATCAACATGGACTGACTCCACCTCACTGCTCACCTCACTGTTAGAGTCTCCAGTCCACAGTGTGGACTCTCCAGAAAATCACGCAGCAGCTTCACTCCTGAATCCTGCAGCTCATTTCCTCTCAGCTGCAGCTCTCTCAGATGGGAGGGGTTGGACTTCAGAGCTGAGACCAGAGAAGCACAGCTTACCCCTGATAAACTGCAGCGCCACAATCTGAATAAAGAATAAACGATGTCACTTTAGAAGACAAAGTTCCTGCTTGAAATCATTCAATATTTTATAATCTGTTCAAAGCTGAAGAAATTTTAGAATGTAGAGGTTTAGAAAATGGAAACTCCAAACACCTGAACCCAACAAGATGCATGTTAAAAACTGTCAAATACAAACAGTGAAAAAGAGCTCTCATTAATTTTAATGACAACATGCTGCTACTTCAATAAAGACGTAGTGACTTCAGCTCTTAAACTCTGCAGCTCGACTGGTGACTCCATCTATAAAAACTCATGTTGTTCAGCCAAACACAAGTAAAAAACACTGACATTTATTTCAGATTCTACTCAACATCCAAAAGTTTACAAAGATACCAAATATGTCAGGATGGCTTTGGGGGAAAAGGATGTTCAATATATCTACAATTTTTACATTAAAAATTCTTTTGGATCTATCCTGTATACTATCCTCTGGACAGCCTTTGAGTTCTTCTGCATTCCAATGACCATCACAAAACTGGTCAGAAACTATTTTCAAGATCTGCAGTTTTGCCTCACAACATCAGAGTACACCACATCTTGGCAATCCCTGGAAATAGGAATAGTGGCAGGATAGACCATCTTCCTACAATCCTTTACCATGGCCATGGAACTGATCATCAGAGGATCCAAAAGGGTGGTAGGAGGAGAACATTTGCAGTCCAGACAACAACTACCTCCCATCTGCACCTGTATAGATGACCACAACCATTGCAAGTACAAAGCGACTCCTGGAAAAAAGCCCAGCAAGTCAAGGACCATCTCCATTATCAAAGGAATACATTTTGGTTGAATTGGTAGCGCAGTCGTCTGTGGTCTGGGAGTACGGGGTTTGAGACCTGTTGTGGGAGGCCTCCTTCACTACATTTACTGTCCTGCTATATTTATTGTCCTGCTTCACTTTACTTAAAGCAAACAATGACCACTATAGTGACTTATAACCAGCTTGTAATGTATTATACTTACATACTATACAGTTCAACATTGCTCTGACACAATCAATGGACTAATCCAAAACTTTTCAGACCATGCACCACTATGTACCAAACCAAATTTCCCAAGTACCACTTGGGGGGGCTCCTAAAAATTGTGAGGGAGCAATTTTTTTATAAAATAAAATTCACTGATTTAACCATGCAATAGCCTCAGAAAGTAAGAAATGGTGTCTGACCTCAGAGTCTTCAGTCTACAGTGTGGACTCTTCAGAAAATCACACAGCAGCTTCACTCCTGAATCTTGCAGCTTGTTTTTACTCAGATCCAGCTCTCTCAGATGGGAGGGGTTGGACTTCAGAGCTGACGCCAGAGAAGCACAGCTGATCTCTGACAAACTGCAGCAAGTCAAACTGAATAAAAAATAAATGATGTAGATAAAAATCCATTTATAATCCAATCAGATGTGTTCTGATTTTAACATTAGTTCAACATTAATATGTCCTAATCAATGAGCTTTTCCCTGAAATGAATACAGTGACTTTGTCATTGTGTTTTTGTGGATCACATTCAGACACATATTCATGTCAACCTTGATTCATAAAAAATACTATATTGATACTTTAAACACCCGTATTGATCTCTGAATGTCCCTCTGTTTGCATGTTCTGCAGAGTTGGGCAGTAACACATTCCTTTGTAATGTATTACAGTAATATTACTTTTTTCAGTAATGAGTAGTGTAAGGGATTACAATTTGAAATTCAGTAATTATATTACAGTTACTAATCCTAGTAACGCTCTGTTACTTTTACACTTGGGGGTCAGCGTGCTTACAGGATTAATGGAGGGTTGAAATCAGTGTGGTCTCTGCAATCAGCTGACAGACGCATCTGAGGTTGGGAGTGCTATGTGCAGTCACTGAGGCTATGGTAACGCTAGCTGTTGGATGGTCAGTAAATCCTTCCAAACCTTTTTCTGCCTGCTTATTAAACCACCAACATCTCATTTTCTTTTTATACTTGTGTTAAATACAAGAGATGCACCATGTGGCTGTGGAGGATTTTGAGTTGTTTAAAGGAAACTTTGATGGAGCTGATGCCTGAGTAATGAAAGTAAAGTAACAAGTAATATAACGCGTTACTTTTGCTGCTGAGCAATATAATTACTTTTACAATGAGTAATATGTAATCAGTAATTTCAATTGCCCAACACTGGTGTTCTGAATGATCAATATCAGTGAAACATTATTCATGAAACACATTAAAATTAATGTAAAACTAAAAGAAAAATTATCCTTCATCAAGTAAACTTAATCAATTTAAAATAGATATTAGTTGAGAGGATCTTACCAAAAATCATAAACATTAATTTACTTTAACAACTAACAGTAGACATTTTCTTGTCATTTTTTATAACTATAGACTAAACTTTGTACAGTAAAAAGAAATTAAGTAAAAAAAGAAAATTAACTTCATGGATATATGTTATATATGTACATAAATTAGGTTCAGTTGTTAAACATTAAGATGAACAATAGTAACAGACAGTCAGTGAACTGACCTCAGAGTCTCCAGTCTACAGTTTGGACTCTCCAGAAAATCACACAGCAGCTTCACTCCTGAATCCTGCAGCTCGTTCTGACTCAGCTCCAGCTCTCTCAGATGGGAAGGGTTGGACTTCAGAGCTGAGGCCAGAGAAGCACAGCTGATCTTTGACAAACCGCAGAACCACAATCTGAATAAAAAATAAATGATATAGATAAAAATCCATTTATAATCCAATCAGATGTGTTCAGGTTTTAAATGTGTAGTTCAACATTACTATGTACTAATCAATCAGTGTGTTTACATTCACTGTAGTTACCTGGTTACTGTAAATCCTTGTGTACATGCAGCAGGTCAGTAAGCAGATTTCTCCCCTATACCTGACCTTATTCTGGAAGCGTGGCTCACTGATTTGAACTGTATTAGTGAGAGAAGATGCTACTTTCTGACTTTGTGTTTTTGGTGTGAGTGTTTGTGTCAGAGCAGACTGTCAGCACAGTGAGAGGAGGACAGACAGAGCAGAGCTTTTCCTAACAATGTCAAAGTGTCTGAATTTTAACAAATATTTAAATGTTCAGTGCTGGAAACCAACTTATTTAGACTTCTACAGGCTGCTTTGTGTTAGTTTAGTTTTAGTTGGACTTCAGATGGACTTTTTTAAAATATGAGGGCACATCTCTCCATGTAATGATCTCTGCTTTCATCCAGCTGCTCCACTGTTACTTTCTGTCTGTAGTCTGCTGTTCTGCACATGCTCACATGTAAAAAGCTAATTAGAAACATGGTTACATGTATACATGACAGAAAAATCAGTGTCCTCCAGGAGAAATCTACCTGTGGAAAACAGGTTTCTCTAATCCCTGACCCTAATTACAGAAACCAGGTTTCTTGTTTAGCCTGCATGACATTTAAGAAATCAGCTGACTGGAGAAAGCCAACTGTAACCTGGTTACTGAAGTTCATGTAAACACCATGGATGAGCTTTTCCCTAAAATGAGTAGAGTAGTAGTTATTATGGATCATTATAATGTCAGCCTTCTACAGACATCATCCAAATGTCACCACAACATTCAGACACCTATTCATGTCAACACTGATTGATAAAATGCTGCTGAACTCAGTCGTCTGTAATTAGAAGATCAATACAAAATCTGACATGTTGGACTAAAAAGTCTGTCTTCAAACAACAGCCACATACCATATGTACATTAAAAGAGTTACTGGTGGCAGTAATCAGTCCTCCTGTCCTACTGACTGTGAAGTTAATACAGCTACACCGTTTGCAAATTACTTCATAACTTCACCTGAAGCTGATCTGAGGCTTCAATTGTCTGAGTTAGACAAATCAAGTGGGTGTCTACCAAAGTTACAGACTATTTAGTACAAAATTCCCTCTTAGAATTACAATCTCTCCACTGCAGCTCAGCAAAGAAACACTGTCGAAACACAAAGGTACTTAATTGATATGCTGAAGCCTCATATTAGTTAAAAAAGATTTGTGCTCAGGCAAATCCCAAAAATTTATGAACCAAATATTTGAAACTTCAGTCAAAGTTTTGAATTGAATATATACAAAAAACTACTAAAGCTACAGCCAGTGAACTGACCTCAGAGTCTCCAGTCTACAGTTTGGGCTCTTCAGTCCAGCAGACAGCACTTCTGAATCCCCCAGGGAGTTTCCACTCAGGTCCAGCTCTCTCAGATGGGAGGGGTTGGACTTCAGAGCTGAGGCCACAACTTCACAGTGAGTCTTTGAGAGTCCACAATGAGAAAATCTGTCATGACACATATATTACAATATATGTTATCATGAAATAGGACACTTTATATTTACTTCATGCATTTGATGACAGTTTGACGTTTCCAGTTTTGATTAACTTTTGCTCCTCACATTAGTGGTTTAGCTAATTTTATCTCACTGTTTGACATGAAACAATAACTCTCATTACTCTCTTTTACACCTGCAGACTTTTAATCTTTGTTTTGCTTTAATCTTGCAGATAAAGGGAGAGAAAATGGAAAATGTTACAATGAGGCTTCCATAATGTGCACAGTCTGATATTTTTACTGAGTTCAACTTAGTGAACAGTTACAGTTGAGAAAGATCATCTCTCTTTGCTTGCTACCTGCTTCTGTCAGGTTCATATCCGTAAGTGGGAACATTTAGTGACTGTTTACAAACGGTATAGAAATTGTGCTGCCCTCTCCTGGCACACAATATCTCCACCTAGTGGTGGCAGTATTTTTACGCCCATTGGGAATTTTGTGTTTGAGTTTTCACCCTTTGAGGTTGCTGTAGCTGGTCAGTGTCAGTGTTGAAGCAGCAGAGTAGCAGACTGAGCTAGCAGTATGAAGTCAGCAGCAATCATTACTGCAGAGCATAGGAAATATATGCCTGTAAATATAAGCATACGTTGTTTCATAATGTTCATCATGTTAAATATTTACAAAATGGATTGGTTGTTGAAAGTTAATATTGTGATCACGATGCTAACTTTCTTTAGCAGGCCGATCTTTGACCTGAATGGCAGCAGTCCGGATGTGTCTGTCCGCTCCAGGGTAAGTGCATGTTACCTTATCAATTGGCCAGAGAGCCCGTGGGAGCTGAGGATCAACGATGAGCACTTCTTGGTTCACAGTAAGGTATTTCCCGTCTGTCTGCCACTTCTGTCTCTCTTGCAAACTTGGCAGGTAGTAGCTAAAGAACCTGACCAGAAATGCTAAAGGACCAGAAATGATTCACGAGGACTTGGTTATGCCACCATTGGCAATTTCCTAGAGTGTTGCTGGAGTCATAAATGACCTGAGGGAGTGATGCGTTGTAGCATCCCATCAGTAGGAGGCTAGGCGTGATGGGATCTGGATCTGCTGCGTCCGAAGAGACATCGTTGAGGGGCCTAGCATTCAGGATGCCTTACACTTCCATAAGGACAGCCCAGAGCACAGTTTCGGTCACCGTCTGCTCCTAAAGTATGACCTTGAGAGCAGACTTCATGGACCTCATTTCTCTGTCCCACGTGCCACCGAAGTGGGGAGCGCTTGGTGGATTGTAACAAAACATGATCTGCTGTTCTGCTAACTGTTCTTTCAGGTGAGGAGCCACGTAGCTCTTGAGCTCAGGGAGGAGCTCAATTTTTTTGCCTCTTCTGGTGATGAAATGCTGCAGAGACATCAAAAAGGCATCAGTGTTGAGACTATAGGAGGTCTAAATGCAAACAAGAAGTCATGCATTTATAAACTATCCCCCATCATTTCTCTGTTCAACATCCAATCATGGTAAAGGACCCAAAACAATCCACACCGGTTGGGTAAAAGGGTGGCTTTTACAGATGCAGATGAGCTAGTAGCAGATCTGCCATCTACACTGCATGCAGGTGCTGTGATACCTCTTAATTGCTTCCCTCCCCTGCATGATCCAAAACCGGTGACACATTTCAGCTAGCACTCTCTCTGGTCCAGGATGAAGGAGGGTCTCATCGAAGTCCTGGATGATTAGCTTAGTCAGAGGATGTTTGGGGTCTAGCACGATCAGGTGGATAGAATCTGACCTTAGCTGCTCAGCTCTTACTTATCGTACTCAGGAGATAAGGAGCTCAAATGACTGTTGGTTGGTAGTGACCGATCAGACATGAGCGTCTTGACCTCATCCAGGAATGACTCAGACTGCGCCAGCTTTAGAAGAAGATTCTCTGCTTTGATGTAGCTGCTTCACTGGGTGAGCTAGTGCTTAGATCGGCTGCCCCATGTAGTGATTGTGTTGTTGCCTGCATGAGGTCCTTCCATGTGGAGAATGTGCTGACATCAAGGAGTTGAGGACAGGGATTGACAGTCACAGGATCTCCTGGCAGTACACCTTGGTGTGATCTGGGTCTTTGGCAAGTCTCCTCTCTGTGCTTCGGAGACATGGCAACACTGCTTCCATAGGAGCCTGGAGGTGTTGGCTCGAGGAAGCAGTGGTGTAACGTATCTCAGTATGCCATCAACATAGAGCCCGACAGTGGATGTCTGGAGTAGGTTTATGGCTTGCTGATCCTGCTTCGAGCAGGTTACCTGCTTCTCGCTTATATAAGGAAGTGTGTCCATCTGCCAAAGGCACTTGACATTCTTGAAGAGCTCAATTGTTGGTGAGACCATTGTTGTGAACAGACACCGCTGCTCGGGTGTAGGAATTTGGTCGATGCTGTTGAGGCCTTTAAGAGACCAGCCAAGGTGGTGTGGACTGAAATGGGTTCGCCTGGCAGGCCCAAACACACTGGCTCTATAGGTGTCAGGAGGTGAGGCATGTTGGACCCAATAAGCAGCAGAGGTTTGGTGTGGCCCACAGGAGGTAAAGGTAAGTTATGGAGGAGTTTATATTGTGTTCAGGAGTGTTCAGAGAGACCAAGGGTATCGGATGTGAATGCCTGACATATATGATACTTCTCACTAGGTTTTGGCAGGGAGGATACATGAAAGGTAACTGAAGCACCTTGGAGCTGCACCACATCTTGGCAAACGGTCCTGAGGGTGAGCATTTCAGGCTCTGAGGTGAGGTTCAGGTGTTGCACAGCTTGTGGCAGGATGATGCTTCGCTCTGAGCTGTCATCGAGTATAGCATACGTCCCCACAATCACTTTTGAGATTGAAAAAGATCTCTTTAAACAGTCTGGATTCTACCATTCTGCTCTTATATATTCATCAGACCTCTGTGCATTTCCTGCTCCTACTCTTCTCTACACCAACAAGAGAGAAAACACCTGAGAGTTTCTTTCTGTGACGAACAGAACATAAGAAAGACTTAAAAACAAGACTATGTAACATGACTTCCCTCTTTAAGATAGTTTATAAAAGTTCTTTAAAAGTTGAATTCTTTAGCAATAAAATGCTCCATTTCTCACTTAAACACGCATGAAAAGTAGTTTACAGAGGCTAATGTTGGTTAATGTTAGCAAACTTTAGATATTGTTGTGTAACTGACATTACTGATGACTGATGACTGGTCTCTACTTGTGCTACCAAACTATTATGGCATTGCAACATACTCAATTTAAATAATAATAATAATAATAATAATAATAATGATAATAATGATTATTATTCTAATACTTCATCTCCACAGCATGTTTCAAAAACAAGTTTACAAAGTGCTGTAAAGGCATGAAAACGATTTATAGGGTTTTTACAAAATAGATAAATACAGTGCAAATTCAGAAATAGATAAGAAAAAGAAGTACAACTAATCAAAAGCCAATTCATAATAGTGAGTTTTATGTTGTTTATGTAAAAAAGTGTCCTTAATTCAAGTGTTTTTTAAATAAATAAGGGTGTGGTCTCCCTTAACATCTCCCATGCTCACTATGAAATAGCTCAGAAACCATTAAGCAAAAAAGAATAGCAATAATTGCATGAAAGCAATTGTCTCTGACAAAAATCTCTTTTAGAAAATGATTCAGATCTTGTTTTAAACACTAAAAGCAGCGTATCAGGTATTACCGGTATGTCTGATTATATATTATTTGCAGAACCTGTGCATGTAATAACTTTACTGCATCCACTGATAACTGTAAAATACTGATATATGTTGTGATAAAATGCTGCCATGATAAAACCTCAACCATGACCTCTAAAGTCCTTCATTTGTTTTACCAGGTTTGCATGATGCCTCCATCACCCAAAGGAAGATAAATAGAAGAAAAAACTGTAAACAGAAATAAATAGAATAACTGTGTTCATTAACTTAACAGCTATAAACACAACCAACTGAAAAATCAGCATTATTTGCGCTCACGACATTTCAAACAGCTCAAGAACATCTGAAACTAAATATAACATAATTTCTGCAATAAACAAGTAGAGTATTATTTTAACCATAATAAGAATTTCATATTGTTTACATTTGAAGAACTAAACTACTAATCTACACTGATTTATAATGTTAATCACATCTGGACTTACTGAGCCTTTCTGCAGTTCCTCACAGCTGGGATCAGTCTCTGTCGTCCTTCCAGTGATGTGTTGTACTTCCTCAGGTCCAACTCATCCAGAACCTCCTCTGACATCTGCAGCATGTAGGCCAGAGCTGAGCAGTGGATCTCAGAGAGTTTCTTCTCTGATCTGTTCTCTGAATTTAGGAACTCTTGCATCTCCTGATGTACTGAGTGGTCATTCAACTCCATCAGACAGTGGAAGATGGTGATGCTTTTGTCAGGAGATATATCATACATGCTCATCTCCTTCAGCTTGTTGATGACTCTCTGCATGATTTCTGGACTGTTCTCTGTCCGACCCAGCAGGTCTACTAAGAGACTCTGGTTGGACTCCAGAGAGAGGCCATGAAGGAAGCGAACAAACAGGTCCAGGTGGCCATTTTTACTTTTGAGAGATTTCTTCATGGCTTCCATCAGGAAGTCATCCAGGGTTGAGTATCTGTAGCATCTTCCCAGGAAATCCTTCAGTACCTCTGTGTTCCTGCTGGTGTAACAGTGGTACATGTAGACTGCAGCCAGAAACTCCTGAATGCTCAGATGAATAAAGCTGTAGACTGTTTTCTGGAAGATCACGCTCTCTCTTTGGAAGATCTCTGTACAAACTCCTGAGCACACCGAGGCCTCTGTGACATCAAGACCACACTGCTCCAGGTCTTCTTGGTAGAATATGATGTTTCCTTTCTCCAGCTGTTCAAACGCCAGCCTCCCCAGCTTCAGAAGAACTTCCCTGTCAGCCTCCGTCAGCTCCTGTGGACTCGTCTCATGTCCCTCATCATACTTGTGCTTCCTCCTCTTTGTCTGAAACAGCAGGAAGTGTGAGTACAGGTCAGTCAAGGTCTTGGGCAGCTCTCCTCTCTGGTCTGTAGTCAACATGTGCTCCAGAACTGTAGCAGTGATCCAGCAGAAGACTGGGATGTGACACATGATGTGGAGGCTCCTGGATGTCTTGATGTGTGAGATGATTCTGCTGGGCAGCTCTTTATCACTGAATCTCCTCCTGAAGTACTCCTCCTTTTGGGCGTCAGTGAAGCCTCGTACTTCTGTTACCCTGTCAACACATGTTCGAGGGATCTGATTGGCTGCTGCAGGTCGGGAAGTTATCCAGATGAGAGCCAAGGGAAGCAGATTCCCCTTGATGAGGTTTGTCAACAGCACGTTGACTGATGATGTCTGTGTGACATCAGACACGACCTTCATGTTCATGAAATCCAGTGAAAGTCTGCTTTCATCCAGGCCGTCAAAGATGAACAAAACTTTACAGACAGCGAGCTTCTCTGCTGTGACCTTCTGTAATGTTGGATGGAAAACATGGATCAGCATGAGGAGACTGTACTGCTCATCTTTGATCAAGTTCAGCTCCCTGAACGAAAGCAGAATCACCAGACTGACATCTTGGTTTTCTGAGCCCTCTGCCCAGTCCAGAGTGAACTTCTGCACTGAGAAGGTTTTTCCAACGCCAGCGACACTGTTCGTCAGAACGACTCTGATGTGTTTCTGTTGGTCAGGTAAGACTTTAAAGATGTCGTGACACTTGATTGGAGTGTCATGGAGGGTCTCCATCTTGGAAGCTGTTTCAAGCTGCCTCACCTCATGTTGGGTATTAACATCTTCACTCTGTCCCTCTGTGATGTAGAGCTCAGTGTAGATCCTGTTGAGGAGGGTTTCACTTCCTGCTTCATCAGTTCCTTCAGTCACACATTCACATCTCCTCCTCAGACTGATCTTATGTTCATCTAAAACCTCCTGCAGACCACTTTCTGCTGAAAGAGAAGACACAAAGGTATAATTAAAAATAAATATGTCTCACATTTTCAGTACGATAGAGGAGGTAGATTCCTGTACTGTTTTCAGAGATGATGACATCAGCAGACAGATCTTCAGTCTTACTTTGTACAGCGCTGGTCTGACTGTCTGTCTGCAGTCTAGGTATTATTCTGGATCTTTTTCCACACTGGGGACAGGAGGAGTCTCCTGATGAAGCAGACTGGTCCCAGTATGAGGTGATGCACTGCCTGCAGAACCAGTGTCCACAGCTGGTCGAGACTGTATCCTTCAGGATACTGTTCTGACACAAAAAACAGCAGGACAGCTGCTCCTCCACAGAAACACCCCTCCTCTTCCTCTCTCTGTGGACATGAACACGACACAACATGTCTTTGTATCAGCGGAGAGGCTACAGGTCATATCTGAATACAAGTACCTCAGAGTTCTGATTGATTCCAAACTTTCTTTCAAGGCTCGGGTTAAAAAGGTCTGTAACCGGGTCAAATACAATCTTTCAAATTTCAGGTTCATTCAAGATTACATGTCAACAGAGGCAGCTAAGATGTTCATGCATTCCATGGTCATTTCCCACATCAATTACTGTTTAACAACCTACTTACAACCAACTTGCTGAGTTGGGAAAACATGATTAAATATGTAGATGTTTGTCTTATGTACAAGATGATATATGACTTGACTTCTCCGCTCAGACAGTTTGTCAACATAAGAACGACTGCATATGGGTTCACAAGAGGTGCAGCAAGAGGCGACTGCATCATCCCACTCAGAAAAAGTGCTTTCAGTCAGTCTGCATTCTCTGTTAAAGCTGCACTAGAATGGAACTCATCCCAGCAACTATTAGCCAACTGGACACATACAGTTCATTTACATTTCTTCAGCCTGTCTGTGCTGAACTTCCTTTGCTGTCTGCTGTCACCTGTTGCTATCTTGCTATCTTGCTAGTGCCAGTCTGCCCTCATGGACCTGCATGCATGTCTGATTGTGGTCTTGCCTTTGTTGTGTCAGACTGATTTATGTATTTTATGTACTGTGCATGCTTTTTATGTCTGTGCTTCTGCGTTGCATGTTTCAGTTAGTGTTTAACAATGCAGCACAATGTGGTCTTTTTTAATCTATATTTCTATTAACATTAATATCTTAATGTATTTATTGTTCTGCATGTCTTGCATTATGAGCCTCTGTGTTGCATGTTTTAAATCGTACATAACAATGGAGTATAAGGTGGTCCTGAATGATGTTTTTTATTAACATTTATTATTTTTTCTTCCTTTTATTATTGTTCTGAATTCTTATAAATGATCTCAATAACTTTGTAATTTCAATCTCATATTATGTTTTTAGGGTGACTACAGATGAAAAATAGCCTCTGGGCTAACTCTGGCACATATACAGCAATGTTTATTAATGTGCACTGTCCCTGTTAAATAAACCAACAAATAAATAAAATAAACACATTCTTTATGACACATGACATTAGTGGTGGCCAACTGACAGCTCACAAGTTGCATGCAGCTCTTTCCCTCCATAAACAGTCCAGACTGTAAGTATTTGGACAGTTACACATTTGTGCTCTTCAGGCTCTGGGCATCAGCACATTCAATTTGAAATAAAATATTGGATACTACATTAAAGTACCAAGCCTCAGCTTTAATTTGAGTAGGTTTACATCAGTATTGAAAGAACTGTGTGTTTGTTGTTTGTCTTGTTTCTGCAGCGGCGTTTACTCTCAGTCACTGGATCCATTTACTGCATTATTAAAGATGGCACGTTTTTGAACAGCGTTGAATCTGCTGACATGAATGGTTGGAAAATGTTTTTCTGTAGCTTCAAAAGTAATTAGACAGACAAAACAATGCACCAGCAAAGGCAGAGAAGAAGAAGAAGAGTGCAAGCTAGTAAACATGGATGTGAACAATGCAGGATTTAGAATACCAGCTTCATAAATTAGCTTTGCAAATGTTTCATGAGGAGGGAAATGGATTCAACACATTTGTTAGACCACAAAGATACACACAATGCATTTTGGTAAGTAAGTCAATGTAAACATGACTTTTGTTTGTTAACATGAAAACATCACAGGGCTCCTTTAAGCTACTATGAGCCATTAAAAGTCAGGAAACAGAAAAGTCTGCTGCTCTTTTGTCTTGTGTTGTGGTGCTGAACAGAGAGCTCTGCTAAATATCTTCATGATGCATCTTTTCATTTGTGTTTCTCTCTCTCAGTTTCTGCTATAATCCTGCTATAACAGTTTTAAAGATTTTACTTTTCCCAAATGTTAAATGTCAGACTCAGTTGTCAGATTAACTTGTGCATATGTAGAAAGCAAACAAACAATCTGTCCTCTGCTACTGAAGTTATAATGAATATTGGTTGAAGCAACTAAGAAACATTTCAGAACAGCAATCAAGCACTCTTTCCACAAAATTAAAGCTATAAACAAAGGAATAATGCAGCCAATGCTCAAACAACAAAAAGATCAACTCACAGAATTATAAAAGAAATATTGTTGTAATGTAGGTTATCAATGATAATTAAAATCTTAATCATCTTCAGGTCAGTTTACAATAGAAACAGTCTCTTACTTTGTGTTTGAGGGTCCAGGTTCATTACTGCAGTGTGGAGGATCATCATTAAACTGATCACTCTTCACAGACAGACAGCTGGATACTCCGTCCTCCTCTTCCTCCCAGTCATTCATCTTCTGGAGTCTGAGAGGTAAACCAGTAACACTGGAGACACACACACACACACACATACAGTATAATAAACACAGTCCTTCCTCTAAACTTAGTAGCTTCTTATTAGTTTACATGACTTTAACTACAATAATGTGTGTTTTCCAGCCATCAGAAAGATAAACTTTGACTCTGGTTTAAATCCAACAATCAGACTTCAGATAAACATCTGTGTTGTTCTTAACTGTGACTTCTCTCTATTTTGACCACAGCAGTGTGAAATGTTACATCACTGTGAGGACGCAGAAACCCGGAAAAGAAAAACAGGAAACAACGTTTGAAGGTGTCAGCACTGTGATTTTATATTTTTCTGACACAGTTTAATCAACTAAACAATTACTCCAAAAAGATTGATCAATAATGACAGTAATCATTATTTGCAGCCCCAATATTACAGTTTTTTTGATTACTTAGGCGCTATCTTTAAAACTAAAGGCTATTTTTTCAAAACTCTACACATTAACCACAAAATCTTACACCAAACCAGCAAAACATTATTCATCTCTTGCAAAAGCAAACAGTTCTTGCAAAACTCTTCAAACGCTTCATTGTGTTTTTGCATCAATACAGTTCACACGAGCCATCATTTGAATAAGCACATGAAGCACCAACTATGCACTGACAGCATAAATGAAAAACACTTGTGGCTTTTGCCTTTCCTGTGTGCAGGGCAGCAGTTTGCAGTGAAGTTTAGTCATACATGTAATAAACACACATACACACAGGTATCCAAATGTGTCAATGTGCAAAGGCAATTGGCAAAATACTGCAGCAATATAGAGACCAATGTTTACAGTTTTGCTAGAAGTGTGTTATAAAATGACAAACTGAGTGTAAAGCAGAGAACGTGCATTCAGTTTGGCACACTTGGTGAATGCATTGACTACAAGTGTTAATGGTTTCAGAGATAGTGCTTCAAGAATCACTGTTAGTGTTTAAGCTTACAGAGAAACTGTAACACTCACCTGCCTCAGACTTGGTTACCTCCTTCTGCTCTGTGGACTTTAAAATAGAGACTATACAGACTGAATACTTTCACTGTCTGTGTTCCTTCCTGTTTGCTCCTCAAACCTTCTTCTTTACTAGAAATCACGTGTGTGTGTGTGTGTGTGTGTGTGTGTGTGTGTGTATGTGTGTGTGTGTGTGTGTACACGTTTTTCTATCCTTATTGGGACCGTTTCTGTTGTAAACACTGACCTTATTGGGACCAATAGTCCTCATGGGGACCAAAGCCTGGTCCTAATGTGACAAAATGTCATTTCTGAGGTCCTGGTTATGGTTAGGCTGTACAAAATGAATGGAGTCAATGCAATGTCCTAACAAGGATAACTGCGCAAACTTCTGTGTGTGTGTGTGAAAACACACCGTTTTCCACCGCAGTGATTGTGACGACATAATCAGAGCTGATACAGTAAAAGGGGACCTGACCCAATTAGACTGAGTACAATTCAGAGCCGAGTGGACACGTGAAGACCTCTACACTGCTGCCTGATGCTGGGCTGTCAGATTAACTTGTGCATGTGTAGAAAACAAACAAACAATCTGTCCTCTGCTACTGAAGTTATAATGAATATTGGTTGAAGCAACTAAGAAACATTTCAGAACAGCAATCAAGCACTCTTTCCACAAAATTAAAGCTATAAACAAAGGAATAATGCAGCCAATGCTCAAACAACAAAAAGATCAACTCACAGAATTATAAAAGAAATATTGTTGTAATGTAGGTTATCAATGATAATTAAAATCTTAATCATCTTCAGGTCAGTTTACAATAGAAACAGTCTCTTACTTTGTGTTTGAGGGTCCAGGTTCATTACTGCAGTGTGGAGGATCATCATTAAACTGATCACTCTTCACAGACAGACAGCTGGATACTCCGTCCTCCTCTTCCTCCCAGTCATTCATCTTCTGGAGTCTGAGAGGTAAACCAGTAACACTGGAGACACACACACACACACACATACAGTATAATAAACACAGTCCTTCCTCTAAACTTAGTAGCTTCTTATTAGTTTACATGACTTTAACTACAATAATGTGTGTTTTCCAGCCATCAGAAAGATAAACTTTGACTCTGGTTTAAATCCAACAATCAGACTTCAGATAAACATCTGTGTTGTTCTTAACTGTGACTTCTCTCTATTTTGACCACAGCAGTGTGAAATGTTACATCACTGTGAGGACGCAGAAACCCGACAAAAGAAAAACAGGAAACAACGTTTGAAGGTGTCAGCACTGTGATTTTATATTTTTCTGACACAGTTTAATCAACTAAACAATTACTCCAAAAAGATTGATCAATAATGACAGTAATCATTATTTGCAGCCCCAATATTACAGTTTTTTTGATTACTTAGGCGCTATCTTTAAAACTAAAGGCTATTTTTTCAAAACTCTACACATTAACCACAAAATCTTACACCAAACCAGCAAAACATTATTCATCTCTTGCAAAAGCAAACAGTTCTTGCAAAACTCTTCAAACGCTTCATTGTGTTTTTGTATCAATACAGTTCACACGAGCCATCATTTGAATAAGCACATGAAGCACCAACTATGCACTGACAGCATAAATGAAAAACACTTGTGGCTTTTGCCTTTCCTGTGTGCAGGGCAGCAGTTTGCAGTGAAGTTTAGTCATACATGTAATAAACACACATACACACAGGTATCCAAATGTGTCAATGTGCAAAGGCAATTGGCAAAATACTGCAGCAATATAGAGACCAATGTTTACAGTTTTGCTAGAAGTGTGTTATAAAATGACAAACTGAGTGTAAAGCAGAGAACGTGCATTCAGTTTGGCACACTTGGTGAATGCATTGACCACAAGTGTTAATGGTTTCAGAGATAGTGCTTCAAGAATCACTGTTAGTGTTTAAGCTTACAGAGAAACTGTAACACTCACCTGCCTCAGACTTGGTTACCTCCTTCTGCTCTGTGGACTTTAAAATAGAGACTGTACAGACTGAATACTTTCACTGTCTGTGTTCCTTCCTGTTTGCTTCTCAAACCTTCTTCTTTACTAGAAATCACGTGTGTGTGAGGAGAGAAAGAGGTTGAATGTCAGCAGTCAATAACAAAGATATACTGACAGTGACTGTAATTATTAAACCTGTAATTATTCATTATTTGTATTTTCCTTCTCCTTAATGTTCTGTTTCTCTCTCTGTAGCTGCTGCAGTCAAAGGAAAGTCAAGATAACTGAGCTGTCAGGTTTAAAGTCAGTCAACTTGAAAAGGGGCAACTTTGCTTGGGTTTGCATGTACTTGACTAAATGTGCTTCCTTTCGCCTCGCAATCTTCTAGATCTGCTAAAGCAGTGATTCCCAAAGTGGGTGCCTTGAGGACAGGCCCGGGGTGTCACGGGATTAATGCATTTTTAACATCTCACCACATTAAAAAAAAGGGTAACATTTACATTAACTACACGTCGGGATGACATCACTTTTGTCAGCAAAAGTGAGCTGCGTTATGTGACTCTCTCATCTCTGGTATGAAAACAAGACATGTCTGGTCAGAGTCAGACCAACTTGTTCTTGTTCTCTTTCTCCACTTCAACAGCAGCTCACATCCCATTAAAATGCCCCAAACCTTTTTTGAGTTTTGTTTGTAAGCCACATCTTAAATATCAGCTAATTTTAATTGAAGAAATAGATAGAAATATATTTCACATATTAACGTATTTAATTGTATTCATTAATCTAATATAGCCTAATATAATATAATATGAAATTGTTGAAACCAGTAAGTGTCTGTGTGGACTATGCAAGTTATATTGGGGGTTGGGTGGCTCAGGGTGCCATGACAACAAAAATCCTTTAAAGGGGTGCTGTGGTCTAAACAAGTTTAGGAACCACTGTGCTAAAGTTCTGTTAATTACTATCTAAAATTGCTCCGAACTTTACAGAATCACTTCACAGCTCAAAGTGTGAGCAGAGAAGTTAATTAGAGGTTTCTGATAAATTTGCTACAGTCACAAAGAGACTTCCCCATTTTACTAAAAATATAATTGTCCATTAAAGCCGTGTTCTGTATTCACAGATGAAGTCAAACACTCCACCTCTACTGTCCACAAAGAGACTGAACCACTTGACAGAGAAATAATTTTCATAGTAATAATAATGATAACATGTTACCAATGTTCCACCAATGTGACTATTGCCATAATTACATTATAATTGTAATTCGAAGCAGTTCCTCTTAGAACTACTGCTCGTACTTCAATATTCAAGTACACGGGTCAGTTTGGTTTGTAGTTTCCACTCTAATGTAGGAGGAGCGATGGGAAGCTGATGAAGCCAGATGGGATTTTTTGGGTTGGATTCGAGTTTCTGGCAGGAAAAGAAAAGAAACAGTCAACAATCCTGGCACAGTGTTTGAAATTAAAAACAGTTCAAATCTGTGTATTCTTCAGTGGTGGAAGAAGTACTCACATCCTTTATTTGAGTAAAAGTATCAATACCAAAGTGTAAAAATACCTCATTACATGTAAAAGTCCTGCATTTAAAAGTATAGTATAAGTATTACCAACTAAATTAAGAACTAAAATGCTAAAAGTAAAATTACTCATTTTGCAAAAAAGTAGGCTGTGACTGATAAGTTGAATACATTTAACAAAGTACATTATTAATACTGATAAGTCAGTGCATAAGCAGCATTTTATAATTGTAGCTGATTGAAGTGGAGTTTAAACTGCTTTGTGAGGGTCATAAGATGGATCTGAGCGGTCTTGAGATGATAGATTGGGTATCAAAGAAGAAAAAAGTTCTGCTACATAAATTTAGATTCATTTTTTAGAGGTTTCCTTTAATCTTTGCCCTTTTTGTGAAATATTGGAGAGTTTTACCTCTTTGGGCGTCAAACAGTTAAATTTGAAACATACGAGAGGAAATGTCTCTGTGGTGGAGCTGCAAACAACTCATAGACATCTGAAATGTGACCCCGACTACACACTGCTTTTTGTAAGACGTCAAAAGCCAAAAAGGTTGGAAACCACTGGTTTCATCTTTAACAATGTGTTGTATTTTAAAAGCTTGTTATATTATCCATTGTGTCAAATCTTCATCTGAAAAGTAACTAAAGCTGTCAAATAAATGTAGTGGAGTAGAAAGTACAATATTTCCCTCTGAAATGTAGTGGAGTGGAAGTATAAAGTAGCATCACATGGAAATACTCAAGTAAAGTACAAGTACCTCACAACTGTACTTAAGTACAGTACTTGAGTAAATTTACTTAAGTTACTTTCATAGACTGTAAAAAATATGGACGTAGCCATTGTGACGTCACCCACTAGTTTCTGAAGAGCAGTTTTGAAGCTCAAAGTGGGTGGCTCTGGCTGTCGCCATCTTGGCAGTGCCTGACTCCGCCTAGCTCCCGGCTAATCCAAAATGGGAGCTGAGGCGGGCCGAATGAAGCCTGGTTGCTGAAACAAGCCACCTAGCAGCTAGTGACCTGTCACTCAAAGCGGCCACGTCCTTAATTATGCATAACTTTATGGCTTAATAAAATTTAAACAAGTGAGTTATAAAAAAACCCACCCCTGTACAGTTGGGAAATTAGCTTTAGAGACCAAAACTGTTTTTGTACCAGGCTGTAAACATGTTTATTTCTGCTGTAAAGGGCATTTTAACATGGGGGTCTATGGGGATTGACTCGCTTTTGGAGACAGCCTCAAGTGGCCATTTGAGGAACTGCAGTTTTTGGCACTTCTGCATTGGCGCTACTTGGTTACTTTCCACCACTGGTGGTAACAGTATTCTTATATATGCTCAATTTGTGCACAAATACAGACACTACAGAGGTAAAAGGAACACAAAGTGTTGGACTCATGGCTGCTCTGAAAGTGTTTAAAGCTTGGCACTCTTCCCCAGATGGTATCCAGGACACCATATTTTATAATTACAAATTTTCCTGGTTGATCATTCAGTCTACCTGGACTAATGGTGGATGGATTGTCATTAAATTTGGTACATCCATGTCCCCTCATGATTAATTACTAACTTTGGTAATCCCTAAACCTCAGTGTGTTAACATTATCATTCGTTAGCGTTTAGCTCAAAGTGCAGCTTCACAGAGCCAAACACTCTTGTTGAGGTATTCTGTCACTGAGTGTTTGACAAGACAAGAAGATAAAAACTGAGAAACAAAAACCACCAATAAAATAATATAAAATGTATAATTTACTGAAAAGCAATTCTAAAAAAGTGGGTTTTTAAAAGTGATTAAAAGAAGAAACTGAATTTGCAGCCCTGATCTGCTCTGGTGAGTCACTGCAAAGTCTAGGAGCCCAAACTGTGAAGGCTCTATCACCTCTGAGACAATGAGAGAAAAGGCATCTGAGGATCTCAGGGAGCAGAGGGGACATGAGGCAACAGAAGGTCAGAGATACAACTTGGGGTGAGACCCCTCTGGGCTTTATAAGCAGCAGAATCTGGTAGCAAGTATAGGGATGCAGGATCGGTGAAATGTGATCATGTTTTGTTTTTTATTTATTAATTTTGTATTTTATTTGCACACACACATAGACTGCATAAAATCTAGATAATACATTTTTAAAAAAAGATGTGACAGCAGAGGTCAAGAAGCCACAGGCCTATACAACAGACTTCCCCTCAACTTAAGGATAAAAACAAGAGGAGCTAGGATGGGTTGTTGAGGAGAGTGATGGCCTGTTCAGGTGTCTGGTGGTCCTGGTCCTGATGGAGTAGAACCTTTGGCCAGATGGTACTTTTTTGAGGCAGTGAGCCGGGTGTGATGGATCCACCATTATCCTGCTGGCCTGCCTCCTGGCTCTGGCATCATGCAGAGAACTCACGGGTACCTGTTCCTGGCCTGTGAGCCGCCTGGCTGTTTGCATGATGTGTTCCAGTCTGAGTTTGGTGTGGGCAGAGGATGCAGGGCACCACACTGTGATGGAGGAGGTGAGATCACTCTGGATAGTGGCTCGGTAGAACTGGGTGTGAACTTTTGAAGAGATGTTGCTCAGGAAGTCGGAAATCCACTTGGAGATGGGGCAGGGTACCTGCGTCTGTAGCAGCTCAATGTGCAGATGGTCGGGGAGGATAGTATTGAGGGCTGAACTGAAGTCTATGAACAGAGCCCTGGCATAGGTGCTGGGCATGTCCAAGTGCTGTAGTATGTGGTGGAGGCTGAGGACAACAGCATTGTCCATGGAGTTGTTAGCTCTGTAGGCGAACTGTAGTGGATCCAAAAGCTGGTCTGTGATTGGTTTGAGGAAGGACAGGATGAGTCTTTTGAAACACTTCATGACTACGGATGTCAGAGCAACGGGTCTGTAGTCATTCATGCACATAATTTTTTGGTCATTTTTTGGAACTGGGACGATGGTGGAAGCTTTGAGGCACATGGCTTTCAGAAATGGACTGACCGAAAATGCACAAGAACACTGGGTGGTGCAGTGCCTCAGTGTGGCTGGGGAGACACCTGGGGGGCTTTCCTTGAATTCAGCTGTGTCAAGAGCTTATGGTAAATGGTAAATGACTGTACTGTACACACACACTCACACGCAGGGTGCTGGCACAGCCATCGGGAGCAATTTGGGGTTCAGTATCTTGCCCAAGGACACTTTGACATGTGGACTGGAGGAGCCGGGAATCGAACTGCCGATCTTCCTATTAGTGGACGACCCGCTCTACCACAGCCGCCCTTGGATGTCCTTCTCCGTGTAGGTGAGAGAAGGGAGGGGGGGGGGGGCTGAGGAAGGCAGTCCACAGCTAATGGCTCTGGATTGTATTCCTGAGGTGGGGTGGGGGTCAACAGTGTGTGTTAGGGGACCTCTCAAACCTAGTGTTAAAGGTGTTGAGTTTGACAGCCAGTCCAGAGGATATGGGTCATTGCAGGGCTTTTCTTATTGTAATTTGTGATAGTCCTGAGTGTGTTCCAGACAGCTGCGGGGTTGTTGGTGCCCGAATCACGTTCCAGCCTGGCTTTGTACTCCTCTTGATTTAACAGCCTTCCTGAGGTTCTGTCTAGCCAGCCTGAATGTACCCTTTCTTGCCTGTTCTTTGTGGTGCCTGAGATCTCTGAGCTTGTCATGATCCTGTCACAGTCTGGCTCTAGGTTGCCATTCTCCACCAGTCCACCAGGTGCCCTCTAACTTTTCTCACTGTGTGTGGAGACTGGACTGAGTGGGAGTAGGACAGATACTTTAAAAATTAAGATGAACTGACTGTTTTATCCTGCATTGTGCTCTAACATTACCATAGATGCCCTTTGTGTTTATTAATCTGTTCTCTATTAATATACATGGATAGATTGAAGGGGAATCTGTAGGTGGACAGAAGGTGGATGTTCTGTAATAATCCAACATGCTAATATGATATGATTCAACAGTATCAGTCTTTCAGATTTTTGTGACAGAAGGATCGTACCTGTCATGGACCCAGCAGAGACAAACACTTTCCTGGGAACCTGTCTGGCGCTGGGTGGACTTCAATTTGCCAGCCAAGCGCTCAAGCCTGTTGGTATGCAGCCCTGCATTTCCTGGGCCGTGTTGCCACTGTGCCTAGCAGATCCAGAGCATGTTCAGTTGGCTCCCATCAATCTCCAGTCTTGGCTCATGGGCCCCAGGTGCCAGCTTGATCCAGGTCAGCCCAAGCTCTGGTCCTCACTGTGCCAGTGTCGATCCGGCCTGCTGCTCAAGCCCAGTGGGAACCCCACCAGTCTGTCTCCCAGTCTGCTAGCTTTGGCCCTGATAGTCACCGGTCTTCAAGACTGCTAGCCTCCAGTCTACCTCTGCTCCGGAGTCGGCTAGCCTCCTGCCTGATCATGCAGTATGAACTGGCCAGACATGGACCCAGTAGATATACTGAAGGAGGCAAACAAATTTTTGCATGCTGTGGAGCGATACTTTTCCTACTGCTGTGAGACCTCTAGCATTGAGCAGAAGGATGCGGCTTTATCTCTGGCACTCTGGCATCCAAGGCATGGCTGCTGGAACTATTGCCTAATCTAAAAGAGATTGTGAACACTTATGCTGATGCTGCAGATCCTGTTTCAACTCCGGCTGGTACCCTGCCTGCATTTCACTTGATGCACTTGATCTGCCATGCCCCTTGCCTGGATCCCTGTAGCCCCACCTCCAGAGTTGGAGCATCCCTGGCAGCTCCGCTTCCTGCATCTCCTGTTCCTGCTGGGCTGCAGCAATATCCTGTTCCTGCTAAGCTGCATTAGTCCCCCATTCCTGAGCTGCAACAGTCTCCTGTTCCTGAGCCGCAACAGTCCCATTCCTGAGCCGCAACAGTCCCCTGTTCCTGAGCCGCAACAGTCCCCTGTTCCTGAGCCGCAACAGTCCCCTGTTCCTGAGCCGCAACAGTCCCCTGTTCCTGAGCCGCAACAGTCCCCTGTTCCTGAGCCGCAACAGTCCCCTGTTCCTGAGCCGCAACAGTCCCCTGTTCCTGAGCCGCAACAGTCCCCTGTTCCTGAGCCGCAACAGTCCCCTGTTCCCCCTGTCTCCACCGACCCACAGCCAGACCTCCCAGATCATCAGTTAGCCATCTTTGCCAACGCCCAGCCAGATCTCCAGCTGCCTGCCTCCTCTGTACTCCAGCAGTCTGTCTGCCCTGCACCCTGCTCCAACCTGCAGCCAAATCTTCTGGTGGCCTCGTTGTTGACCTCTAGAGTAATCCTGCCCACAATGTTGACCCCCAGAGTGGTTCTGCCCATCTGTTCTGTCTTCTGGTCGACCTACAGGGCCCCTGAATTGAGACACGGTTTATGAGATCCCTACTCTACAGGTGTAAAGCTGTGCTTACGTTCGTCTCGTTACATTCGACTCTTAAAGAGACAGTGTGTCTATTAACACTGAATCAAACAAACTGACGAAGTAATTGTTGGGTTACATCTGCATGATTTTTATTTGTAAATGTGTTATTCTGTAATTCTATTGCTTTTCTCAGCTCTGGGACAAGAAGATCGAATAAATATTTGCATGCTATGATTGCAAAATAGAAATTATTTGGAGTGTGGACCTGTGAGTCCCACAGTTAAATATGTGGGCTAATTACACGTGTTGTGTTGAGTATCTAAAACTAATTGTTAATTGTTTGATGTGCAGGGCTGTGTGTGTGTGTGTGTGTGTGTGTGGGCATTTCAAAACCAGTGCAGTCCAGCTGAGTGTGTGCATTGAGGCCAAAATCTAGTTGCATGGCTGGAACACGTTTTCTTTATTTCATTATTATTTGCTTGCGTGACTTCTCATTGTAAAGCCAGAATTTGTTAGGAAGCCATTGTAGTTTCTTTGATGTGATTATGTATGCTGTGAATAGGCCTTTTCACAACCAAGTAGGCTATGTGGGCATTTTTAGTTTGTTAGTCTGCTACTGAAGGGTAATGCAGGTGTAAGACCCGTCATTTGGGACTAAATGAGCATAATCAAATATTTGTTACACCCCCCCCTCTAATATCAAATATCAAATCTGATTGTTTTGCCTCCAAGTGCTTCGGATCAGATCTTTTCACAGAAGTGTGAACAAACCAAATCAGATTTTTTCATATCAGATCTGGGTCATATGTGGTCCTGGATCCGATTGATATCTGATCTCTGGCTGTGCGACCGCTCTCAGAACATTCAGATCAGACTTCATGTTTTTTTAACATCTCACTTCTCTGCACATATCACCTCTCGTCATCATTCAGTGTCGGCGCCTCACAGCCCGCTAACAGTAAACATGGAGGAGAGCAACAACAGTGAAGTTTCACATTTGTTGGATATTTATGAAGAAACTTATAATAATTCTGGAAATAATCCTGAACATGTTTCCTAGCACAGCCATGTCATTCATGTTTATGAATGTTGAATGTTTATGAATGTTTATAAATGTTGCATGGAGCCAGATCAGAATTGAGCCACCTGTATCACAGTTAATGGCAAACCAGCCAATAGTTGTTGAGATATTTCACTAAGAATCAAAGTGTCGGATTAGAGCCACAGTGTGCTGCTGCCACACAGACACAGACACACAGACACAGACACACAGAGACACACACAGAGACAGACACACAGACACACAGACACACAGACACACAGACACACAGAGACAGACACAGACACACACAGAGACAGACACACAGAGACAGACACACAGAGACACACACAGAGACACACACAGAGACAGACACACAGACAGACACACAGAGACACACACAGAGACACACACAGAGACAGACACACAGACACAGACACAGACACACAGAGACACACACAGAGACACACACAGAGACAGACACACAGACACACAGACACAGACACACAGACACACAGACACACAGACACACAGAGACAGACACACAGACACAGACACACAGAGACACACACAGAGACACACACAGAGACAGACACACAGACACACAGACACAGACACACAGACACAGACACACAGACACAGACACAGACACACAGACACACAGACACAGACACACAGAGACACACACACAGAGACAGACACACACAGAGACACACACACACAGACAGACAGACAGACACACAGACACAGACACACACAGAGACAGACACACAGACACACAGACACACACACAGACACACACAGAGACACACACACACAGACAGACAGACAGACACACAGACACAGACACACACAGAGACAGACACACAGACACACAGACAGACACACAGACACAGACACACACACACAGACACACAGACACACAGACACACACACAGACACACACACACAGACAGACAGACACACACAGACAGACAGACACACACACAGACAGACACACAGACAGACACACACACAGACACACACACAGACACACACACACACAGACAGACACACAGACACACACACACACAGACAGACAGACACACACACAGACACACAGACACACACACACACACAGACAGACAGACACACACACAGACACACACACAGACAGACACACAGACACACACACAGACAGACACACAGACACAGACAGACAGACAGACACACACACAGACACAGACACACACACACACACAGACAGACACAGACACACAGACACACAGACACACACACAGACACACACACACACACACAGACAGACACAGACACACACACACAGACAGACACACACAGACAGACACACACACACAGACACACACACACACACAGACAGACACACAGAGACACACACAGACACAGACACACACACACACACACACACAGACACAGACACACACACACAGAGACACACAGACACAGACACAGACACAGACACAGACACACACAGACACACACACACACACAGAGACACACACAGACACAGACAGACACACACACACACACAGACACACACAGACACACACAGACACAGACACACAGACACACACACACACACACAGACACACACAGACACACACACACACAGACACACACACACAGTGCCATAAGGGAGTGTCCTGATGGTCTGTAAACACACAGTGAGACCATCTGGCTGACTGTATCTACCTACAACACAAATACTGTACAGAGTACAGTAACACTGAATATGAGCAGGTTTTTACACAAACACACAGAATGACCCAAACTGTAACTACATCACTGTATACAAACTCCTCATCCATCTGAGGAGCTGAGGAGGAAACAAAAAGAAAGACATACTGTTTATGGATAGATCATCTTTTTCCGTTTGTCCTAAATTACTGTAATATTACTGTAATATTTATGGTATATATTTAACACTCAGACACATTCACAATTATTATTTGCAGTAGTTAATTTCAGAGCAAAACATTTTCTAGACTTTTCCCCAAAAATGTTGAACTTTCTATCCCAGAGTTAAGCCCAGAGAACAGTGTTAATTAATCAACATGAGAATATAAACTACAACAGTCTGCTTCAGTTTAGATTTTTCCATGAGAACTTCTGTATATTCATGATCATCTGTAACATGTACGAAGCCACACGACCTGCTGTCATATCAGCACCTATCTGGTCTACGAAGTAATTATTATTCTGATTTTACACTGAAACTGATCCAAATAAGGTTTGAGCACAACAACCTTTAAATAACAAATTAAAGGGAAACTTCTGCATTTTTCAACCTGGACACTATTTTTCTTTTATTGATATTTTTGTGTCTAAGTGACTAATTGGCTGAATATTTAACTGACTAACTTTGATAACAACTCAACTCTCGCAAGATTTCAGGATAATTTCAACACTAGTGGACGGACATTGACGGGCACTACAGTCCCAAAGGATTACATTGCAGCTGTTTTGCAGCTGTTTTGCAGCTGCGGGCTGCAGCGCTCTCGTTCAGTACTGGACCAATTCCGAAAACTCTTGTCCCCCACAAAAAGACGGGAAAATAGGGTCCAGGCTGATATGAAAAACTTAAATTTCCATTTAAGTTTTTATTTAACAAACCTACCAGATGAAAGCAAGAACCGAAGCTCCGTTTTTTTTAGCTAAAGCTTGTGTGTAACACTGGCTCAAAATAACAGGTTGCTAAAGTTAACCCGTGTGTTGACCTAAACTGGGTAAAAGTTTAACCCAGTGATTTTTAGTGTGTATGACTTTTTAGGTCAGAATTATGGGACAATAAGTTTTTTGTTAGTATTTTAAGGTAATTTTTATCACTTGGGACAGAGATGAACCAAAATATATATTTTTATTTTGCTTTTTGTTCTGGCAGAAATATCCTTTTATACATAACTGACAATCACTGAAGTGTTTCCTTCCTGGATTAAGTTAACAGCAGATAATGTTGCTGCCTTCAATTTAAATGATTTCTATGTCAACAGATTACAGACTCTAAAAGCTGAGAAAAGGGTTTATTATTTTCTGTTTAGCAACAGCTACAAATGGAGAGTGATGTTTATGTTGCAGGGCGGAGTTTTACAGATGAATGTAAGGAAACAGGATCAACACTGACTGGAATTTCAATGTTTTAATCAAAGAATCTGGAAACTCTTATCTCAAGCCTCAAACAGAGTCAGAAAAAAGAGAAAACTTGACATGTGAACTGCATTCAGACGCTCCTCATCAACTGATTGGACAAGATAAACGTATGTTAGTGTTCAGGTGAACTGGACTCCACTGTAGGATGAAAATAACGTAAGCTGGCCAACAGAAATGAACCGGTAATCAATCGAGAAGTCAAAAGAGAAGCAACAGAAGCTTCAGAGTTCTTAAACACATCAGAGTTAATCAGGCAGATTCATAAACAACCTCTCTATCAAAATACATCTACAGCTTTATACAGTTAGTTTCTTGTACAAGTATAGAACACATTCATTTAGACATATTTACATTTTAAAAATATGTTTGTGTGTCACAACAAACAGGTTTGGTTTGTTAATTTAGCTGAAAACAGTTTATTAGCCTGTTAGCAACATCGCACTGCCTTTGGATTTATTGAGAGATGCTAACAATGCTAATAAGCACCAAAAGCAGCAGAACTCTGCTTCTGTGATTAATTATTTTTATATACACAAGTGAATATTTACAATTTAAAGAAGCTCCTGCTTCAAATGTGTTGAGTATATCAAGAAATCACATACGCTGCCACTATGTGATCAAAGTTCACACTTTTGTCATGTTAGGAGTCAGTTAGTTATTTGCTAAAGAAGGCCATGACATACTGCTGAAAGTTCCAGAAAGCTATTAAAGGATCTGCAAACTGTTCCCAAAGGTCAAAAATGAACTTCCATGAAAACATCTTTCAGAATCAGATATTTTTCTTTGTAAAGTTAAAAAGAGATATTTTGTTAAGAAAAAACAGAAAAGCATTTATATAATCTATCAGAGTAGAAGAATGAAACTGAGACCTGATGATATTCAAATATAAAGAAAGAGCACACAGAGAAATTACTGAACTTAGCTTGTTAGCTTGAGGGGGACGTGAATCACGATGAATTCTGACCTACAAAGACAAAAAAACAGAACAAAAAGAGGAGCCACTCCGACTGAAACTGACCTAAACTGATTTTAAGTATTGTGTGTGTGTCCTAAGCCTGATATATCTCCCTGTGTGCCATAGTCCTCTGTTGTTGTTGGTATATATCAGGCTTTGGATACACACACAATACTGTTAGTAGATCAGTTCATTGTTGGTTTGGATCCAAACATGAGATTTGTTGACAAGAAGAAAAACAGAAAATCAGCAGCCATTCTTTAAACTTGTCCCGCCTCACTGTGTCCTGCCGTACCTCTGAGAATGTTTTTTTATTTTTACTTAAAAAAGAGAGAGCAGAGTATTAGAGCAGTTAGTTCTAATTATAGTACAACAAATATTTGTTTTGAGAAATATCTTACTTATAAAAGAATCACTGTGGAAATCTTTCAATTAAATTCTTATATCTTCAAAAATCACTCCTCATCCTTCAGGTGAGTTTGTACGTAGTTACATGTTGCTGGTGTCACACTGCAGAAGGACATTTGTCTGATTTAATGTGTGTGTCAGTTTGGATAGCTGCTAGAAAATGTTGTTTGGGAAGGTAAAAGTAAACTCTGCTTTGTAAACTTTGTCTGCTGTTAATACAACATGATCCATGTCAGTGTTAACGAGCCGTCCAAACAGACAGAACTGATTGTCTTCTTGACAGAAGAAATAACAGGAGTTGCTCACAAACTTAACGGAATCCAAATCAATCAATCAATAATCAAATCTGTCGTCACCATGTGGTTGGACACTGCTGGAAGAGTTCAGTCACACTTCTGTGTTGCGTTGAAATGCACCTTTTCTCCACCGGAGGGGGCGCTGTCCTGTGGGGAGACCAACCGCAGCGCTCTGCGACTCATCCGCTCATGTGCTAACCCCGTCTGTCCGTCTGCTCCTATTGGCTCGCAGCGCCTTGCAGGGTCAAAGGTGAGGGGTGAGAGTGAGAGGAGTGGACTGTGTCAGCGGCAGACGGACAGGTGCCTCACAGTGCACAGGTCACGCAGCAGCCGCCTGATTCGCTGTTTGAGCTGCGGGAGGCGGGACAAAGGGTCGGGAGGCTCGAGCTCGCCCGAGTGGTCCAACCAGGACTCCAACACTGGAGAGAGACACAGAGACACAGTCAGCTTCTGTTCGTACACAGCACTCACAGCACGTTCACAGAGCGCTCAGAGTTAGACGCTCTGCACAGCTGTGACAACATGTTCTGTGATTTCTCCAAACAGGCTCTTAATTCTGTAGTTGTGTCCATCTTTCATATTAGTTATTATTAGTTATTATGGGGATACACCACTTTTGTTACCTACACAGAGCATATTAGCCGGTAAAGAGGATCTGACTTAAAAAAAAAAAATCTGTTTACATGGCTGCGAGAAACAAGCCACAGTCACATCAGTCAGTCCAATAAACTGTATGAAGAACTGTGTGAAAAGCTGACTGAAGCACCCTGTTTCTGTACACTTGTGTTGTCCATATGAAGTCAGCCATTTAACCTAAAATATTAATAAAAAAACAAGTTTCAAAAAATAAAATCTGTTACCATCACTGTGTGAAAGTGACCAAGATCATTCTTTTGTGTGTAAAGTAACATGAGGTTATAATATCACTTAAATCTGCACAAATCAATATTTTTATTGACCGTCTAATGTGAACGGGGTCAGTCCTCCTCAGTTCTGCTGAGCCTTTTAGTCTATTTTGGATAATTGTTTTGGTTTCATGGCTGGATGAGTATTAGTAGTAATAGAGTAATCAGTCACGTACTTTACTATCTATGGACTGTGTGAATGCACACAGGTTTGGAAAAAACTTGATGTTGCATGGTGAAGACGGCCTGCTTAAAGTACCGTATTGTCCCAAATATAAGATTTTTTTTTGTTGTTACTTGTTTTTACTACATGTGACTTCCACACGTAGATTTCTCCTGGAGATATACGCACAGAGACTGCAGACAGATAAAGTAACAGTGTGACATATATACAGTTACAGAAGTGGCCAAAAGTCCCTGCAGTGTGTATTTGTAAAGGTGTAACTGAATAAGCATGGCAGTGTCTGTGTGTGTGTGTGTGTGTGTGTGTGTGTTACCGTCCAGCTCTCGCTCGATCAGGTCCATCCTGGCGCTGATCTGGTGGTGAACAGACTCAACGTGCTCCAGCAGGTTCAGCTGACACTCGGCCACCGAGGGTGTTTGTGTGTGAGTGTGTGTGTGTTCGTCACTGCCTGTGTGTGCGTGTTTTTCTCTTTTTATGCTGATGTCACCGTATATTTCTGTGTGTGTCACAGTATTTGTATTATTATCTGCAGAGTTGTCGATCGATTTGTCGTCATCGACTTCCAGCTTTATTTCCTGCAAAAAACACAGAATCAGACGTCCTGTTTTATCATGTCAAAGAACTAATAAACTCATTAACAACTAGTAAAGTGTATTTTTCAATACATTTCTGTGTAGTTTGGAAGTGCAGAAGGTCAAAGCTGTTTAAGATGTAAATCCGAGTGTGGCAGGATGAAGAAGAGAGGATACAGAGAGAAGAAGGTGAAAACAAATCACCATATTTGCAGTTTGGAGTTTTCATATGAAAACACAATTTCCTCTGAAGCTTTCTGTATCCCTCACACTCAGAGCACAATGTCACATAAAAAGAGTTCAACATTTACCAGAACGAGTCCTGAGCTTCAGACTGGTTTTCAACAGCAGAGTCTATTTAGTGCTGCGAGTACAAGGCTTTGTTTTTTTTACATTGTGCAGAAAAAAAAAAAAAAAAAGAGTATAGACACCTAAAGTAAAACATGGCTGATTTAAAGTTTTTAGACATCTATAAGAGTCACAGCCTGAACACATCTACATGTCAATATTGATTAACAGGATTTACATGAAATTTACATGGTGTGGTCTACACATGATGTACAGCAACATGACGTATAATTAGTGGCTGTTCTCTAGCGCCACATAGTGGACACAGGAAGTGACAGCTATCTCCTACATTCAATGTCCAATATTCATGAAAATGTATATCCATGTCAGTTTCCCTCTGGTAAATGTATTGCTGCATTAATTTTTCATTTATGTAGTATTCCCTACATGCAACAGGAAGTGAAGCCTAAATGACACATAGTATACACAATTTCTAATAAGTCATATCCAGCACCAACATTTTCAGACAATCCTGAAAATTAAGAGCCGTGTAAATAGATCTACAGTAGTGATTCCACGGCTGCTGCTCCCTCCGACATGTGAGGACTCGTTCATCGCTGCTTGCAGCTTTAATTTTAGATTGTCTCTGTGTGTGTGAATGAACTGTATGTTTGCAAACCTGCTTGCCTCAAATTGCCGCTTGAGAGACGAATCTTGAATTGTGAATGTGAAACAGGTGCTAGCTGCACACTGACTTACAGCCATTTAAATGCTGTTGAAACAAAAGTTACATGTCACCTGAAAAACATACGATTTTTAAACCAAATTCAGCCCAATTATATGTAAAAGAAATTATATTTTTTAGTATTTTTACATTAAAATACTGTCTTCTCTCTTCCTGTAAAACAGTTTCAAATGTTATGACTCATCCTGAACTCAGTGTGAACAAAAATGTACCCAATCAAATGTGACTTTGGGCAACTAGCTAACAGCACCCATCATATGAAACTGCTTGCGGGTCGTAGCAGCTGCAGAGCAGCATCACAGAGGGAAGTGTGAGTTACATCAGTCACCAAAAACTTTTTCATTTCCAAAACAACGTGTTTGAGGTCTGATTCTTTCATCTCTCCCTCATCCTCCTGATCTAACATCAGGTGAGGCAGGTGTGTGTGGAGCCTGCACACTGCTCACATACTCAGTTTGACTGGGAAATACGTCACAGTACAGAAGCTAAAGACGCTCTTAACTTCTATTTCACTGTGACTTTAAAAAACCAGCAGCCTTTTAAATGTGAGGGTTAATTCACAAAGCTGATGACGACACCACATCCCAACTGTGAAGTTATCTGAAAATGATGCACATCCTCCAGTCAATCACAGTCGAGTATTCTTTGTGGTCATGATGTTATTTTGGTGTGAGAAGGACGTGTTTTATCCTTTGTGGCTAACATGTGCATCATCTTCATGTGAAAAAGGGACTATGTGAGAACTCTAAGGAGTACAACAGGTCAGAAAAATTATTTTTCAAAGCTACAAATCTCATAAATAACTTGACTTGACTCAATCAGTAACTGATCTGAGTTTTTACCGTCTGCTCAGCGTTCTGCTCCTGCTTCAGTCCGGCTGCCTGCTCTGCTTTTTCCCATGATGCTCCGGGCTTCTGGTAGCAGTGCTCGCTGCTGACGTAACAGATGGGAATCTCCCCTCTCGGACTGGCTGTCAATTTCTGCCCCTCCTCCCGTCTCCAAGGCAACCGCCACAGCTGCAGGTCGGGGTGTGATGGGGAGCTGTGTGGACAGACAAACACTGAACAGACGTCTCTGTGGACTCAAACAAACCGAGCGGACGCTGATGTGACGGTACTCACTGTAACAGGCTGATTTTGAGCTGCAGCCCACTGAGGACCTGATTGAGGCCGTGCGTGTGCGCCAGGAGAGTGCTGGTGTGTGAGATCTTGGCGGCGTTGATCTCAGAGTAGTTCTCCTTCACGCATGACAGACCAAACATGTGACCTGATATCAGCAAATCAGGCTCTGACAGGTAACGCTGAGCCCGCCTCCAACCTGAAGACACAAGAGGTAAATACAGAAAAATACGCAGGTGTCAGTACGTAGCTGTAGCCCTGTCGTGTGTATGTGGGGGAGTGTCACACTCCCCCTCCCATGGTCTCTGCATAGCCTGCATTTGAACATGAGAACATAATGTAACTTGAATATAAGAAAGTAGAGATAAGTAAGATGTGGGCGCACGCACGCACACACACACACACACACACACACACACACACACACACACACACACACACACACACACACACACACACACACACACACACACACACACACACACACACACACACACACACACACACACACACACACACACACACACACACACACACACACACACACACACACACACACACACACACACACACACACACACACACACACACACACACACACACACACACACACACACACACACACACACACACACACACACACACACGGCAGGACATACCTGCGGTGTGTCTGCAGTAGTAGCAGATGTAGTTGTGTGGGACGTTATCTTCATATAAACCCATACAGGTGCCGTGCTGCCAACACAGACACGACTCACACTAAAACACAAACACAGACAACAGAAACACAATGAAATACATCTCTGTAATCTGTTTATTTATCCGTCTTAAAAGGGTCTTCAGGATGACTTAAAGTTTTTTTGATGTACTAAAAGACTTTGGAAGACGAGACACTTAATTAGACTGACTCAGACTGATGAACCCTCATATTAACATTGGCATCATGTTAGGAAAAGACTACAGTACGTTTTGTCATTTTAATGTGGACGGAGGTAGAAACCAGCTGAAAGTCCTGCTGTGGATACAGGTTGTTTTAGCTCCAGCTTAAAGACAGACTGGAAAAGATGTGAAGCTGTCCTTAATGAAGTAAAGTGAATGGAAGAGCTGCAGGTATAAAAACATCTTTCTATGTGCTCCTGAGAGAGAGTGTGTGTGTGTGTGTGTTACCTGGATCATGAAGTCGTTCTCCTCGTCCACCTCACACACACACCTCACCACCTCACACTCCTCTGTCTCCATAGCAACCGGCCAAGAGGATGTTTCCTCTCCGCTCTCTGCTGTTAGTGTCGACCAATCACTGCCGTCATCAGCTGAAAGTGGGAGGGGCTGAAGTTTATTTACATTCAATATTTAAGAGTTTTATATTATAAATAATGGCATATTTTTGTGTTTACAGGTGTGCGTGTGAGTTCCCACCTTGTGTGTGTGTGTGAGTTCCCACCTTGTGTGTGTGTGTGAGTTCCCACCTTGTGTGTGTGTGTGTGTTCCCACCTTGTGTGTGTGTGTGTTCCCCACCTTGTGTGTGTGTGTGTGTGTGTTCCCACCTTGTGTGTGTGTGTGTGTTCCCCACCTTGTGTGTGTGTGTGTGTGTGTGTGTGTGTGTTCCCCACCTTGTGTGTGTGTGTGTGTGTTCCCCACCTTGTGTGTGTGTGTGTGTGTTCCCCACCTTGTGTGTGTGTGTGTTCCCCACCTTGTGTGTGTGTGTGTGTGTGTGTGTGTGTGTGTGTGTTCCCCACCTTGTGTGTGTGTGTGTGTGTTCCCCACCTTGTGTGTGTGTGTGTGTGTGTGTGTGTTCCCCACCTTGTGTGTGTGTGTGTGTGTGTGTGAGTTCCCACCTTGTGTGTGTGTGAGTTCCCACCTTGTGTGTGTGTGTGTGTTCCCACCTTGTGTGTGTGTTCCCACCTTGTGTGTGTGTGTGTGTGTGTTCCCCACCTTGTGTGTGTGTGTGTGTGTGTGTGTGTTCCCCACCTTGTGTGTGTGTGTGTGTGTGTTCCCCACCTTGTGTGTGTGTGTGTGTGTGTGTGTGTGTTCCCCACCTTGTGTGTGTGTGTGTGTTCCCCACCTTGTGTGTGTGTGTGTGTGTGTGTTCCCCACCTTGTGTGTGTGTGTGTGTGTGTGTGTGTGTGTGTTCCCCACCTTGTGTGTGTGTGTGTGTGTGTGTGTGTGTGTTCCCACCTTGTGTGTGTGTGTGTGTTCCCCACCTTGTGTGTGTGTGTGTGTGTCTTCCCCACCTTGTGTGTGTGTGTGTGTGTGTGTTCCCCACCTTGTGTGTGTGTGTGTGTGTGTGTTCCCCACCTTGTGTGTGTGTGTGTGTGTGTGTGTTCCCCACCTTGTGTGTGTGTGTGTGTGTGTGTGTGTTCCCACCTTGTGTGTGTGTGTGTGTGTGTGTGTGTGTGTGTTCCCCACCTTGTGTGTGTGTGTGTGTGTGTGTGTGTGTTCCCCACCTTGTGTGTGTGTGTGTGTTCCCACCTTGTGTGTGTGTGTGTGTGTGTGTGTGTGTTCCCCACCTTGTGTGTGTGTGTGTGTGTTCCCACCTTGTGTGTGTGTACTGTGGTGTCCGGTGAGCTTCACAGTGATTGCAGGTTGGTCTGAGTTCTCATCATCACTGCTGCCGAGTCCTGAGAAGAAAACAAAACAACAGATACTCAAACTAACACATATATACATAATTTTCTCTGAGTGGTCTGAACAGATCATTGGAAAATCATCTTAAGCTGAATGTGATGTAAAATAGGCAGAAGATTCGATGATTGACAATTTGGTCATTCACACAGATCAATATGAACACTTCCTGAGTCTGGTGGGACACTCTCTGAACACACTCACTGGTCTTTGCTTCTGACTTTCAAACTGGAAAAACATGGCGGCTGTTCTGAAAATGTCAAATATCTCCAATAGTTTACCAAAAAGAGATTCTGAGTAACTCTGAGGCAAAACAAAAAGATGAAGAAGCAACTAATTCAGTCATCGTCTAGAGCGGGGCAGACACTACAGACTGAGCCTGATGTTAACCCTGAATAGGTCGGCCCCAAATTTTAGAATCAGGAAGAATTTCTGCCAGATTGATTGGCTGCAGTTTGAGGTCATGACGCTTGATTAGTTGCCTGATTAATAAACAATCTGGCTGACAGACGATTGGCTGGATTTGAAACATGAAGCCTTCACATGGCACTAAGACTGTCACATCACCATACTGTATAATATTAGGTCGATCAGTTTATCAGTCAGAACAACCACCTCACTACAGCTACCAATACAGACATACTGTCCACAGGTGCAGACTGAGATAACTGTTGACTCGTCTCTGCAGCTTCTACATGAGCCCTTTTTCTGTCTTATTAAAGACATTATAAACAGAGTCTGATTGTTAATGGACAGGATGTGTAACAGAGTGACTCACTCTGCATTTGGAAAGTTGACGTGTGCTTGTTTAATGTGTACTCAGATTATTGGGACTGTACACTGACTCTTACCTGACTGACTCTTCTTCTTCTTCTTTTTCTTCTTCTTTAGTTTGACTCTCAAGAAGTTTTTTCTCTCCTTCCTGTCCTGTCCTTCTGTTTTCTCCCTCCCTCCGTCCTTCTTCACCTCTGCTTGCAGGCAGTTAAAACAGATGAGTCAGAGACAGTAAAGTTGCTGTCTGAACTCTGAAAGCTCAACTTATAATAACTAAACAAAATTAACCATATTTGAACTGTAAGCAGGACCTTGTATTTTTTGTGTCTTATTTAGAGGTTTGAGTGATTATTGAGTTCAGACATCATTAGTTGATACTGTGTGTGTGTGTGTGTTGGATGCTCAGCTTTCCAACCTGTTCCAATGGCGCTGTGCTCTCTGTCGTCACGGTGACAGGTGCTACTCTGGTTGTCATTCTTCATGTCTGACAGGAAGTCGCCTCCCTCAGACGACGGGCGCTTCCTCCTACAACAAACCCTGTCAGAGAGTTTAAGAAATCCCCCCTCCCCCCTCGCAGACTCTGTAAAGCTCCAGTTCTGGGATTTGAACCGATGACCTACCTCGGTGTCTCGTGCTCGCCGCCTCGCTCATCCAGCTGCTGGTCTGAGTGGTAGTACTTGATGTGGTAGTGCAGCAGACTCGCCTTCCTGAAGGACTTGGTGCAGCCTGCCGCCGGACATTTGAACGGGTTGTGGTCCAACTCAATGGAGAGAATGGGAGGAGGCTGGTTCTTTATCACCCTGTACACTGAGAGAGAGAGAGAGAGAGAGAAAACATCAGTTAAGAGAAAAAATCCACAATTATCCACATTTGTACGATTGATGGCATCGAGACTACAGAGACACATAAAAGGCAGTTGGAGTTGCTGAGAGACATCAGGGAGACAGAGGGATGCAGCCAGGAGGAGGCTCTGACAGCCTTCCAGTGTGGACTCTGACTTCAGACATGGTCGGACAACACATCGTGCAAACTAGTCTGTGTTTGTGTGTAGTGTGTGGTTTTGTGTTTGTGTTGTGAGTGAGGGCACTTACATGGTTCTCTGCTGAATTTGTGTGTGGTGGGCAGGTGGGCCTGACGCTCCAACAGGACATCTGAGAGAGGAAGAGACAGATGAAACAACTGAGAGTCAGAGAGCATTTCAGTATGCTGATACAGAAGCATTATTTCCACTGTAAAGGTCATTTTTATCTATTTTACAATGGCCTTTATAATAGTCCTATACTCAAACTTGAAGGACTTTTTTCAGAAACTAGATCAGAAAACTGGAACTGTCAATATTTCAGAGTTTATAAAGCTCATGCTGAGCCACAGAAAACTTAAAACTGAACCGCCGACTGAATTGGACAAATCAGGAAAAGTAAGTATATTTTAACATTGGTGGAGTTTCCCTTTACATCTGCAGAGTAGACATACATGTCATTATGCATTCAACATTGTCTGACTCTCTTTCTTTGGTTGATAACAGTTAAAGGTGCAATATATGACATTCAGCACAACTACATGTCAACAAACAACTATTTGCTATGTAAAGATATTGTGGAGTAATATTGTCCTGAGCAGAGAATGAAGTCACACGCCCTCTGTGTGTGTTGTAATCTGAGCCTCTGTTCTGTGTTCTGATAGCTGGTCCGGCCGTGCACGCATGTCAGTGCATGTGAGCACGCATGTCAGTGCATGTGAGCACGCATGTCAGTGCATGTGAGCACGCATGTCAGTGCATGTGAGCACGCATGTCAGTGCATGTGAGTCCCTCCCTGTGAAACTGTTGGACCTCCCTGTGTTTATAAAGAGCTGCGGCCGTCTGAAGCCATGATACACCTGGCTGAGTCACCTTGGTGGCTACAGCCAAAACAGAGCTGAGAGGAAGACAAACAACGCGACAACGAGCCAGAAGGGGGGAGGTTTTGTTTTGGTCTGAGATGCTGGTACCACTGCAACATCTAATGGGGCTGAATGTGGTATATTGGATCTTTAATACACTGATACTCAGGTTTATGTTGATTCTCTTTGAGATGATTAAACAGGATCAGGGGAGGGTGAAAACAATCGATTCATTTCAGAATTAAGTTTCTCATCATCTTCAATTCTGAATCCATTTATGGATGCCAAAAATCAATATTTAGTTAATAACGTTATGTTTTAATTTTGGTTAAAAATGTTTAACTTTTTGGTAATAATGTTAGCAGAACGAAAGAAGCAGAAATTTAAGCTCCACAGCAGTGCAATACAAACTAGAGTCAGTTCAGTTAGTTCTTCTTCAAATATTTGGGTGCAATTGGCATCTAATAACTTTATAATTAGCTTTGCAAGACGCCGGGGAAGTATTTATTGAATTCTTGGTACCCCGTCACCCAGAGACTAACGTTCAGTGCCAAGCTGAGAATCTGAAACACTGATTCTGAATCAAATCAGGAAACCAAGAATTGTAATCTAATCATGGAATTGGTTGGTGGTTGGAAAATGTCGGGTTACAGTTCATCATGTTTACTGTATTTTCTTTTACATAACTCAATATATAGAAGTATTTAGTTTTCATTGATTTGAGTAAAGAGTTACAGCTGAGATCTCCACACCTGTGAAGTCAGGTGTTTACCTCTGTCAATGTGGGCGGGGTTTGGCAGAGCTGGCTGGGTGGAGTCAGCTGTGATTGGCTGATTCTGAGTTCCACTGTTTCTACCTGGAAACGAAGCAGCAGATTAGCATCAGAGACGTGATACTTTCTGGTTTCTGTGTATTTCTAACAAAGAATGAGTGCTGAGGCTCAGAGGTCATGTGACTTACTGTCATCTGTTTTCTTCTTGGCTGGTGGATGGGAGGATGAAGGTTCAGCCTTTCTCTTCCTCTCCCCCTCAGCAGCTCCTTCCTTGTCCTCTGATGTCACCTTCTCTTCCTCCTTCTCCTCCTCCCTTTCTCCTCCTTCCTCCTCCTCGCTCTCTCCTTCCTCCCATCCCTCGCTTCCCACTGCACTCTTCTCAGATCTGGACTTCTGTGGTCACACACACACACACACACACACACACACACACACACACACACACACACACACACACACACACACACACACACACACACACACACACACACACACACACACACACACACACACACACACACACACACAAAACCCACTTAGAATGAAAGGTGCTGTAATTGGTGGAGCCAATCAGCTGGGAACCAATAATAATGCCGTATTTCTTACTTTCTGGAAGGGCTTGACCTTGGTGGGCTTCACAGTCCGAACAACACCGTCGTAGAAACGCACTGTGTAGGACTCTGAAACACACACATGCGCACAATATAACCTCTGTAAATCAAATTATGTTACATTTAGCAGTTAGTAGCATTTGATCAGGTTTGATCTGCTTAAGTAACAACATGATTACAAGGACGGGTTCACAATTTATCAGCTGTGTCTTAAACCAACAGTCAGGAGCCCAAATGAAGAGTGAAACCTGTTTTTCTTGCTGTAATCATTCCTCCTGTTCATACTGACCATTAGAAGATCCCTTCATAATGCACTTACAATGGAAGTGATGGGGGACAAAATCCACAGTCCTCCTTCTGTGCAAACATGGATTTCAAAGTTTATCTGAAGCTAATATGAAGCTTCAGCGTCCAAATGAGTCAAATCAAGTAGATATCTTTCAAGGTTACAGTCTTTTTAGTGCCAAAGTCCCTCTTTATGTTACTATACTTCCACCGCAGCTCAACAGGGAAACACTGTCCGAGGAAACACAAAGAGGGAATTTGATGCTAAAAAGACTGTAAATGTGGCAGATATCCACTTGATATGACTAACTCAGACTGCTGAAGCCTCATATAAGCTTCACATCTACTTTTAAATGACTGTGTGGACACACTGTGGATTTTGGCCTCCATCACTTCCATTAAAGCACATTTGAAGGGGATCTTTTAATATCCAGTATGAACAGGAGGAATGATTACAGCGAGGAAAACCTCTTTCACTGTTCATATGGACACCTGACTGCTGTTTAACACACTGAAACACTGTGAACTCGTCCTTTAAGTTGTGATTGTGTTTTTAGTTCTGGCTGTAAGATGTTCCATTATTTAGAGCTCTTTACTGAAAAACAAGACTGACCAAAAGTTACCATGTGTTGCCCTTCTGTTCATGACGCCTTCACTTGAATATTTTTTGATCAGTTGACAGATTATATCTGCGTGCTGACATGCTGATGTTCAGGAAGTAATAATGGCGACCATGTTCACCATCTTAGTTTAGTGTGTTAGGATGCTAACACGAATACAAATTAGCACTAAAAACAAAGTCGGGAGAAAGTTCTGCATCCTGATCCAACAGGATCTAGAGCTGCAATGATTAGTCAATTAATCGAAATATTAAATTAGTTGCTAAATATTTTGATAATCAATTTATCGTTTTGAGTCATTTTTAAGAAGAAAAAGTCCAAATTCTCTGATTCCAGCTTCTTAAATGTGAATATTTTCTGGTTTCTTTAGTCTCTATGACAGTAACCTAATCTAATCTTTGTGTTGTGGACAAAACAAGACATTTGAGGACATCATCTTTGGGAAACACTGATCCACATTTTCACCATTTTCTGACAGGGACCAAACAATTAAAAGATTAATCAAGAAAATAACTGACAGATTAATCAATAATGAAAATAATCACTAGTTGCAGCTTTAACGGGATCCAAGATCGTATGTCAGGTTTGGGATCAGTTCATCTGTTCATCATTATTTTCTTTATTTCTTAGAGTCTGAGGTGACATCTTACAATCAAACAATCAAAAACCCAAAGAAATTCAGTTTACAATTATATAAAACAGAGAAAAGCAATTTTCACTTTTGAGAAGCAGGAAACAGAAAACGTTTTTTCATTTTTCTTAATAACAGACTTAAAATTATCATCAAAAAAGGTTGTAAATTAATTCTCTATGAATTGACTAATGGATTGATCAACTAATCACTGTACAGTAACGTGACATCAGAGGTCCTGTACATATTATAGTCATGGTTATATCTCCATTATAATTTTTATTCTATTGACCGTTTATATTTGAGTTTGTCTATTTAGTTATTTTACATAATTTAGCCTTTAATTCTAGTTGTGTCTTTTACCTACCTCATTGTTTTTGTATTGTGATTTATGTTAAGTGGCTGCTGTAACACTGTAACTTCCCTTTGGGATTAATAACGTACTCTATTTATCTACAAGGTCAAAGTTGAGTCTCACCGTCCTTGTTGACTCTGAGGATTTTGGCCGGGTAGAAACGACAGTCTGTCCAACAGGCCAGAACCTTCGTACCTGAAACAAACAACTGAAACAGAAAGAAAGAAGAAGAAAATTGTAGTAAAGTACAGCAAAGACAATCTGTGATTGACGTTTGGTAACCTGAGAAGTCAGAGCTTTTCTCTTTCCCTGATGTCCAGGGCCTCGTTTCCCAAAAGCATCAAAGCTAAGATGATCATAAAATCCATCTTATGAACCTTCTTAAGTTTAAAAGCAGATTAACGAGTGACTCCTGAACACTCGCAGGAGGCTGAAAGCATCTGAAGAAGCTGCAGGAGGAACCAAAAACTTTTCATTGTTTTTGTACATTAAGTCTTTACTTTTTGCATGAACACTGATATTCTTTGTTAAGTGACGTTTGATGTCAAATGAGTGATGCTGATGTTTAAATAAGAAAGTAAAACTAAAACACACACACAAAAATGAATTCAACACCTGATCTGCCAGTTTGTGTCGTCATCATCCTCCTCTCCCTCTTCTTCATCATAGCCTGTATTAATCTGCCACTGCTTCATTTTAATTCTAACATGATCTTCAGAGTAACGTCTGCCTCCAGCTGCATCAATCAAAGTTTACTTTCTTAAACTGACTCCACCCAGGAACATGAATTATAAAGACTGTTTACTGCCCGTGAAGCTTCGTTTTCATACTGAAAACTGAATTTCAAGTATAAAACATTTATTTGTGTTGTTTACAACATTTAGACTGCACAGACAGTTAAATATGCAAAGTTACTTTAAAATGTACTCAGCATCATCTTCAACTCCACAGACAGAAGTCAGACAGATGTTAAGAAGCTCCTAATGGTGTGAACGTGCACCTTCTCTTAAGCACCGCTTTGGGAAACGTGTAGAAATTTAAGAGCATCCATAGAAACTTTCTTAACTTCTAAGATCGATTGTTTTCAGAAAACGAGGCCCAGATCTGAACTTCAGCGTCTGAATTTGACCAAGTATATTTGAGCAACCAGAGTTTTTGATTTGGCTTGAATTGTTTTATCTGAATTGAGCTGACTGAAACAGAGAAACCTGAATAAAGCTTTGGAATATTTGCCATCTGAATTTGAGAACCCTAAAATAAATATAATATCTACTGGAAATAATGTTTTTTGAAAATGACCACATGAATTCTGCAAGATGGTTTTAAAATAAAATATTTCAAGTATTCAGTAGTGATTACATTTAAGAATTTGGTATCCAGTTGCTGATATAATTCAAATTATTATGGCCATGATTTGCTTCGATATGGCAGCTTCAGTGTTGATTATCAGGACTGTTTGAATATAACCAGGACACAGTACACAGATATGTACCGGTGGTGCACGTGGTTGATTCAGGCCCTGCCTCCTCAGACTGACGCGCTCCAGCGGACGCAGATACTGCGAGTTCCACTGGAACCATTCATCATGACGACGGCTCCACTGGCGGTAGTGGATCAGCACTCGCTCTTTGTCATAGTCGATCTTCTCGATCGTGGCTGGATACCTGCCAGGAGGACAACGTGATACAGGACGAGATTTTAACAGTGGTGGAAAGAAACTAAGTACATTTACTCAAGTACTGTACTGAAGTACAGTTTTGAGGTACTTGTACTTTACTTGAGTATTTCCATGTGATGCTACTTTATACTTCCACTCCACTACATTTCAGAGGGAAATATTGTACTTTCTACTCCACTACATTTATTTGACAGCTTTAGTTACTTTTCAGATGAAGATTTGACACAATGGATAATATAACAAGCTTTTAAAATACAACACATTGTTAAAGATGAAACCAGTGGTTTCCAACCTTTTTGGCTTTTGACGTCTTACAAAAAGCAGTGTGTAGTCGGGGTCACATTTCAGATGTCTATGAGTTGTTAACAGCTCCACCAAATAGTGATTTTTCCCTCTAAACTTCTCACATGGTTTCATTTCAATAAATGTTCAAATGATCCAATATTTCAGCAAAAATCAAAGATTAGAGAAAAAGTCCAAAAAGTGAAAACAGATTTGTGTATCAGAACTTTGTTTTTTCTTCTTTCCTCTCCCATTAATCATCTCATGACCCCTCAGATTTATCTGCTGACCCTTTGGAGGGGCCCCACCCCTAGGTTGGGAACCACTGGACTAAACTAGCTAACTGTATATAAAGTAGTTGAAACTAGCTCCACCTCCAGCAGCTACAACAGTAACATGCTGCTTACACACTGATGCTTCAGTATTAATAATCTAATGATGTCATATATAATAATATATCAGTCAGAGGGACCAAACCACTACTTTTACTGCAATACTTTAACTACATCAAGCTCATAATACTTATGTACTTTTACTGCAATACTTTAACTACATCAAGCTCATAATACTTATGTACTTTTACTGCAATACTTTAACTACATCAAGCTCATAATACTTATGTACTTTTACTGCAATACTTTAACTACATCAAGCTCATAATACTTATGTACTTTTACTGCAATACTTTAACTACATCAAGCTCATAATACTTATGTACTTTTACTGCAATACTTTAACTACATCAAGCTCATAATACTTATGTACTTTTACTGCAATACTTTAACTACATCAAGCTCATAATACTTATGTACTTTTACTGCAATACTTTAACTACATCAAGCTCATAATACTTATGTACTTTTACTGTAGTAGGAATTTTACATGGCTGTATTGGTCAAATAACATCTTTCCATTTTAAGCCAAAGAAACATTTCTGTGTGTGCTTCAGACCAGTTCTTGTGGCGGTCTCGGGCCTGCAGCTGAGCTCCGACCTCGAAGGTGATCCCCGATCTGTCCGGAGGAGTCTTCATCTGCAGGGACAGAAAGAAAAAATTACTCCAGTGAATCTAATAATTATAATGATTATTTAGATTTAACATTCTAACAAACAGAGTTTATGTTGCAGTTAGTTGAGAGCTAATTTTCATTTTTAGAATCATCACATGCTTTTCATTTGTTTTGACTTTATTTTTGAGCCTGAGGCAGAGTTTGACTATTCAAAAGTTTGCATCTTGTTTCACTGCTCTTAAAAGTCTGCTCGTGCTCATTCTTGTGCATTTAGGTAAAACCTTTTCATCAGCCACAATCTGTCCAACACGCTTTGTCAGCAGGGCAAGTTTATTTGTACAGCACCTTTCAGCAACAAGGCAACTGTAAGTGGAAACCAAAACAAATGTAGCAGCGTTTCTCTGAGGTCCCAACAAAAAAAAGACAACTTACATCAATGTCTTTCTTGAGTTTCTGTAAATAGTGATTAGTTGATATAATAATACCGCCTATTTAGGGTTAAATACCGCCTCGTGGTTGTTTGCCTTCGCCAACCAGCCAAGTTGCAGTTTAAATCCATGTCTGTCCAGACTCATAATATTTGTAGTGAAGACTTTGAAGGAATGTAATAAAAAGGTATTAAGTGTATTTTGGAAAAATGGAAATATTACTATATTGACATGTATGATGCTAGTTAGGGCTGGGCAATATATTGATATTATATCAATATCGTGATATGAGACTAAATATCGACTTAGATTTTGGACACTGTAATATCGTGATATGGTATAAGTGTTGTCTTTTCCTGGTTTTAAAGGCTGCATTACAGTAAAGTGATGCAATTTTCTGAACTTACCAGCTGTTCTATTATTTACCCACTTAGTCATTATATCCATATCACATCAAAAATCTCATTGTGTAAATATTTTCTAAAACCACTAATAGTCATCACTACAATATTGTTGCAATATCAATATCAAGGTATTTGGTCAAAAATATTGTGATATTTGATTTTGTCCATATCGCCAGTTGTATCTAACAGTATAGGGTGATTGACATTTCCTTTAAAAACTTTAAAAAGGAGAATAATACCTGAGAGGACAGCGTCAAAGACACATGAGGATTCCTGAATAAATACAACATAATTATAGAGACTTAACAATAAAATATTACTGAACCACTGTTGAAAAAAAATTGATTATTTTTATACAAAATATATCAATTGTTCCAAATAAAAAAAAAATCTGTGAGGAATGAAGTTAGATGTTTCAGACAGGTTAGGGGCTACGTTACTGTACGTTACGTGATGACAGCATTACGTTACAGTACGTCTCTAATGTTGCTGAGATAACGGTTAGAGACAAACTTTTTAGTTTAGTTTTATCGAATTTTCACACAGCCTGAATTATAACAGAGAAAAGTTTAAATACGGTAACGTTTAAACACAGTAACTCACGCGGTGCTTAATATTAAACAAAATCAACTTTAAACGGTATTTGACATTTCTGTTTGTTCTGTTTGTTTGCTCTGTGAACGAAGCTGATTGGTCCACAGGCAGCTGAAGAACCCTATTCAGACTTTTCATTGGTCTGCTCTGCTGTCAGTCGGAAATAAGCCCCGCCCCCCGTGGAGCCAGCCGCTCAGACTGTGGCTAGGCTAACATGCTAACGTCAGCTGTGAGGGCTAGCTTCAAACGGCAGCAAGCAACGTTGCAAAACGAACATCACAACAGCTGAGACATTAAACTACACCTGCAGGGGGGAGCAGACGTTAAACTACACCTGCAGGGGAGAGGAGGCGGCCGAGAGCTCCGCGTCGTTCATTTAACGTTAGCTCGTCCGGTAAAAACGGATCTGGTATCTTCTGTCCTTTGACTGTAAACAGACGAGCTAACAGTTAGCCGCAGCTCGGACACAGTAACAGCTGCCATGAAGCGGACACCTGTCTGCCACCGTCCCGCTGCTCACCTGTAATTATGAGCGTCAAAGGGTAAAATGAGTCGCTCGTTTACCTCTCGAGCTGCGAGTGCACTCCTGAGTGACGTCTCACTGTGATGACCGCAGGGCGCATGCGCAAAACATTCAGCTGGTTTGACCTTAAATATTGTAATTCTGCATCAGCTGTGTGTACATGTTTTACTGCAGGAAAAGTACCGATACAGTAGTGTGATGTAGTTAAAGTATTGCAGTAAAAGTACATAAGTATTATGAGCTTGATGTAGTTAAAGTATTGCAGTAAAAGTACATAAGTATTATGAGCTTGATGTAAAGTATTGCAGTAAAAGTACATAAGTATTATGAGCTCGATGTAGTTAAAGTATTGCAGTAAAAGTACATAAGTATTATGAGCTCGATGTAGTTAAAGTATTGCAGTAAAAGTACATAAGTATTATGAGCTCGATGTAGTTAAAGTATTGCAGTAAAAGTACATAAGTATTATGAGCTCGATGTAGTTAAAGTATTGCAGTAAAAGTACATAAGTATTATGAGCTTGATGTAGTTAAAGTATTGCAGTAAAAGTAGTGTTTTGGTCCCTCTGACTGATATATTATTATATATGACATCATTAGATTATTAATACTGAAGCATCAGTGTGTAAGCAGCATGTTACTGTTGTAGCTGCTGGAGGTGGAGCTAGTTTCAACTACTTTATATACAGTTAGCTAGTTTAGTCCAGTGGTTCCCAACCTAGGGGTGGGGCCCCTCCAAAGGGTCAGCAGATAAATCTGAGGGGTCGTGAGATGATTAATGGGAGAGGAAAGAAGAAAAAACAAAGTTCTGATACACAAATCTGTTTTCACTTTTTGGACTTTTTCTCTAATCTTTGATTTTTGCTGAAATATTGGATCATTTGAACATTTATTGAAATGAAACCATGTGAGAAGTTTAGAGGGAAAAATCACTATTTGGTGGAGCTGTTAACAACTCATAGACATCTGAAATGTGACCCCGACTACACACTGCTTTTTGTAAGACGTCAAAAGCCAAAAAGGTTGGAAACCACTGGTTTCATCTTTAACAATGTGTTGTATTTTAAAAGCTTGTTATATTATCCATTGTGTCAAATCTTCATCTGAAAAGTAACTAAAGCTGTCAAATAAATGTAGTGGAGTAGAAAGTACAATATTTCCCTCTGAAATGTAGTGGAGTGGAAGTATAAAGTAGCATCACATGGAAATACTCAAGTAAAGTACAAGTACCTCAGAACTGTACTTCAGTACAGTACTTGAGTAAATGTACTTAGTTACTTTCCAGCACTGTTTATAACTGCTTTATTACCAAATAGCAATGATGGGATTTTGGACAACCTGGCAAACCCAAAATGTGTACTTTAATTAATTATAACTAACCGATAAGCCTTAGTGAATGATTTTATTTAGTGCTTAAACCTGCTTCTCAGCCATAAGACTAGTCCAATACTGGTCTAAATGCTGAACATGAGCACAAAATATTAGGAGATAAATTGGCAAACACTGCAAAGAAAATAGTGACAGCCTCATTCCTAAAAACTGGTCTCACCGGGGCATTAAAGAGGTTATGGAATTGGATTATGACTCAAAATGAAAAGCAACATAGAAATGCTATCATGGACTCAGAGTCAAACTTAAACAGTTTGGTCAAATCAATAACAAAGTCTGCATACAACTTTCTTAAAAACATAGCAAGGATCAGAAGATTCATGTGCAGGTGTGACATGTTCAAACTTGTTCATGCTTGTCCAGAATACATCTCTGTCTCTCAGGTGAGTCTGCTAACTGCTCCCACAGTCCAAATTACACACGGAGATGCATAATTCAGTTACTGTGCACAGTAACCACAGACTTTGACTAAACATTAAATTTTTTTTACAATTGGTTACCTGCAGGGATCAATACTGAGTCACATGTTCAAACTCTTCACACAGTCGACACAACAGCAACAATTATGGAGCAAACTGTGACACATTTGCATTGTTTTGACACAGAAAGCATTCAGTGACTACAGCCTTCAAATGTCCTCAATACTTTTCTCACTCAAACACAAACAAGCAACTAAACATTTGACACATGTTTACATCCTCACTTCCAAACTCTGCAGTTTCTGTTCAAACACTAACATGTATTCATACGGACAGCAATCTGCCAAATCATAACCACACTGAAATACATCTATATTCAACCAAAAAACAAGACGTGCTGTCAGAAATAAAGCCCACTGAAAGCTTTCCTGCTGCATTTCTATGACTGGTTCCTGTAGAATACACTGTAGTACGTTCTATAGAGAGCTACACATCTGACTGGATTTACACTATATACACATTTCTGACACTATCAACCATTAAAAACTACATATACACAAAAGGAAGGATTTGTTTTTGTGTGTAAAATGATCTGCTGTGTGCAGCAGTGTGTTGGTGAAGTTCAACATGTGCAAAATGTATTTATTTATCAGCTTTTTCTTTTTCTTTTTGAATTGTTTCAATCCTTTTAATTCACACATTTTTGGGGGCATTTTTGTGGCTTTATTTTGATTGTTGACAGTAGAGATGACAGGAAACGGGGAGACAGGGCAACAAAGGTTTCCAGCAGGTCTCCTCGGTACACCTGCACACAGGTTTTCAGGTACTTGGCAGGTCGGTTGTTCCTGCATCTTGGAGAAGTTGCCACAGTTCTTCTGTGGATTTCAGCGTCTCAGCTGCTTCTGTCTCTTCATGTAATCCCAGACTGACTCCATGATGTTGAGATCAGGGCTCTGTGGGGGCCAAACCATCTGCTGCAGGACTCCTTGTTCTTCTTGTTGATGAAGATAGTTCTTTATGACTCTGGCTGGATGTTTGGGCTCGTTGTCATGCTGCAGAATACATTTGGGACCATCAGACGCCTCCTGATGGTGCTGCATTATGGAGAAGAATCTAAACATCTAAAGAGAATAAAACCTCTGCACAGGACTGTTTGCTATACAGATAAACTTGCCTTTCCGTGTCTATGAGGTATTTTGAGTACAAAGTTGAAATGGGAGTCACCAAAAACAAAACTCACCTGCTGAGGACTATAATGTGAATATCCATAATAAATTGTACTTAAATCCATTGTTTGTTTTCACAGTTAGTGTGTCATGTATCATGGTGTTGCATGAAGAGGCCGACCCACATCCACTATTTTGCTGTTCCAGATAATACAAGTAACAACATATTAGAACCAGCCCTCAAGTAGAAATATCTTCCATGTAGCTTATAGCTCAATTGTTTTGTATCAAGTTTGCCGTACAACTAGAGATTGTGAATAAAAAGCAAACTTGACGCTGTGACTGGTTGATTAAAGTATCATTATACAGTACAGCTTACACACATCTGCTCTTTACAGACTCTGAGGAAAAAGAAAAACTGCGTGTTTGGAAGAGGTTCTCTAATTCTAAACCTGTGTGCAGGTATAAAAGTCACACAGTGTTTAAAAAGCAGGCAGATGTTTGCTCAGCAGAGCAGGTGAGGAGCCAGTCGAGCGTCTCGTTTCAGCCTCTGATCGAGAGCGCGGACCTTCTGAGGAGCTGCCTCCTTGTGCCTGAAACAAACACACAGCAATAGTCACACACACACACACACACACACACACACTCGTTTTAGACAAAGAATTTGTTGTTTGGACAAATAATTATAGAAAATAGTTCATAACAGCTAGCTGAGCAATAGCTGTGCATCGCTAAAGTGTTGAAATGTGTGTGTGTGTGTGTGTGTGTGTGTGTGTACATGCTGAGCCGTTTCTTGGCAACGTGTATTTGGAGTGTTTTCTCGGAGCAGTAGGCCTGGTACTCTGCCTTCTGCTCTTGCGTCATGTTGAGTTGGTTCTTCTGGTACCACTGCTGTTTCTTCTGCAGCTCTTGTGTCTCCTAAACACACAGAGTTTTGTGACCATGTTAGTGTGCCCACAAAATGTTTGATAACAGCAGTGTTGATGTGTCTCTAAGTCCTCTCGTTCATCCCAAACTCTGATACACTGAACCAGACTGGCCAACCCTTTAGTACAAAGGTTTAACACGTTTATGTCCTGCGTTAGGTTGGTTGTCATGCAGAGACTTTTTCTGTGGGTATATTAACACTAAACATACATAAAGCTTGTCTCTTTAGAAAAATGTCTATTAACTCATGTATGTTCAACCATCAGATATACATGATGCAGTAGATAAAACCAACAGATCCTTGTATGTAAGATCATGTAACTTGAATAACCTTTTTCTACTGCAACTTAAAGGACGAGTTCACAGTGTTTCAGTGTGTTAAACAGCAGTCAGGTGTCCATATGAACAGTGAAAGAGGTTTTCCTCGCTGTAATCATTCCTCCTGTTCATACTGGATATTAAAAGATCCCCTTCAAATGTGCTTTAATGGAAGTGATGGAGGCCAAAATCCACAGTGTGTCCACACAGTCATTTAAAAGTAGATGTGAAGCTTATATGAGGCTTCAGCAGTCTGAGTTAGTCATATCAAGTGGATATCTGCCACATTTACAGTCTTTTTAGCATCAAATTCCCTCTTTGTGTTTCCTCAGACAGTGTTTCCCTGTTGAGCTGTGGTGGAAGTATAGTAACAAAAAGAGGGACTTTGGCACTAAAAAGACTGTAACGTTGAAAGATATCTACTTGATTTGACTCATTTGGATGCTGAAGCTTCATATTAGCTTCAGATAAACTTTGAAATCCATGTTTGCACAGAAGGAGGACTGTGGATTTTGTCCCCCATCACTTCCATTGTAAGTGCATTATGAAGGGATCTTCTAATGGTCAGTATGAACAGGAGGAATGATTACAGCAAGAAAAACAGGTTTCACTCTTCATTTGGGCTCCTGACTGCTGGTTTAAGACACACCTGAAAAACTGTGAACCGTCCTTTAATTTAACAACCTGTAACCTAAACTTTTAAGAACCTTGTGAGTCTTTGGTTTGAGTTTCTTCTTGTATTTTACAAACCAAGATGTTTCAGAAATATAGAGAAATAGGCAAGAGTGGGACCAACTATACACTGTATGTCATATAACTATAACTGTCAATTTTATAATATAATAATAATAATAATAATAGATAATAAATAATAAATAACAATATAATATATAATTGTTAGGAAAATGAAGGAAGATAAAGGAAGCAGTTGTGGGACAGACAACATTAAATGCTTTTCCTTTTTCAATTTGCACATTAAAAAACATGAGTTGAAACGCTAAAAATGGAAAAAAACAAAAATGAAATAAAACTCAAAATGTCTTTAAAAAGTAGTGTGTAGTAGTGTGAATAAAAAGCAAACGTAAACAGACTGTCTTCTTCTTCTGCAACAGTTTAATGGCACCGACTGGAGAATTAGCGCCACCTGCTGTAATCTGCTAATATTCATACAGCAGCAGTGGATGGAAACAAACATTTACATTTTCTTTTGCAGGTTTCCTGGAAATTTGGTGTGGACATTTACATTTGGATGGAAACTTGGCTATTATTAGAAGTGTTGCTGATAGTGTTATTGATTTACTTTTTTGTTTTTTCATATGCACACTGTGATCCTTTATTTTTCTATGATATATACTGCTGACTCCAGCTCGCTCTGACTGTTCTCCTCTCAAGCCTGGACATGTAGGTTTGTCCAATAAGAGCTTTCCACTGCTCTTGCTTCTGAAAGTATTTAGTCATCAAGTTTTAGTCATCCTTGTTTTGGTGGAATGTAACATCTGCTCATGATCAGCAACATCCCTTCCAACATCAGAAAGCAAATTTATTTTTACAGTTTTTTCTGACTGGTTCTCTGCACAGTTCATTACTGAGTCCACATGTTGAACTTCACCAACACGCTGCTGCACACAGCAGCTCATTTTACACACAAAAACAAATCCTTCCATCAGACACACACAACAACTTTTTATTACATCACTGTTTTATTGTGTATATGTAGTTTTAATGGTTGATAGTGTCAGAAATGTGTATATAGTGTAAATCCAGTCAGATGTGTAGCTCTCTATAGAACGTACTACAGTGTATTCTACAGGAACCAGTCATAGAAATGCAGCAGGAAAGCTTTCAGTGGGCTTTATTTCTGACAGCACGTCTTGTTTTTTGGTTGAATATAGATGTATTTCAGTGTGGTTATGATTTGGCAGATTGCTGTCCGTATGAATACATGTTAGTGTTTGAACAGAAACTGCAGAGTTTGGAAGTGAGGATGTAAACATGTGTCAAATGTTTAGTTGCTTGTTTGTGTTTGAGTGAGAAAAGTATTGAGGACATTTGAAGGCTGTAGTCACTGAATGCTTTCTGTGTCAAAACAATGCAAATGTGTCACAGTTTGCTCCATAATTGTTGCTGTTGTGTCGACTGTGTGAAGAGTTTGAACATGTGACTCAGTATTGATCCCTGCAGGTAACCAATCAGAAAAAACTGTAATGTCA
>CM076449.1:34193697-34218697 GCA_038419695.1 Scomberomorus guttatus | reverse complement strand
GACACGTGATGATGATGATTATTTTCTCTTAAACACTCACAGTCCAGGTCTTTGTACGTAGTCAGTCGTGTGAGCAGCCCGTCTGACCTCAGGTCCGGAGAGAACTCCTCCAGCTTTGCTTTCCTGTAGCGGGTCATCTTCTGTCCTCTGGGCCAGCGGGTCTCCAGGTCTGAGCGACACAGAGAGGCGGCAGTTTGTGGAGGTTTCACAGCAACAGGCGGCATGTGTTTGTGGTGCCACTAAGGCTAGGGCTGGATACTCACAATGATCTCCAAATTTGACTCTGGTTAGTTCAGTTTGACTCTGGATGCTTCAATTACAACAAATAAACACTAATATTGTAATATAAGTACTTCTCAGAATTGTTTAGAGTGCAAATTATAAGCTGTGCTTTTCTTCACTCAGTTTTTACAACATAGTGATTTTGTAGTAAATATAACATTTTGCATAATGTACACTGATTCACTGAGAAAAGGCACACAACAACCCCCCCCTCCCTTTTTTAACTTTTAAACATTTCAAAGGTGAGACATCTTACGTAAGTTAACAATCCAGAATTTAGTTTTATTTTTTATTATTATTACTAGTATTTCTCTCTTTCTCCATGTCATTTATCAAAGTGTTTCTTAACAGCTGCCACAGTACTATAAAAGAAAATGTGACTATAGAGATGTCTGTCCTAATGATGTAATGGACACAATGCTGTGAGACTGGATGTTTTTGTTCTTCTTTTGCTCCTTCCTTTACAATTTATTTATGTAATTATTTTTGTTGAATACATAATTATCAAAGCAGGCAGAGGAATATGCAGAGTATTTGTAATTCTCCTTCTATAAATCCCATGGCTGCCAATGACATTGGATCATTCAACTGACATTGTGATTAGTTGGGAACTTTTTACCCAGCTCTGATTCAGACAGGTTGGCTTGCTCTCCCTGCTCGGGCTCAACACCTCCTGCAACCTCCAGACATTTAAAGGCTTTTTCTAAAGACAAAAATGTACATTTCCATACTGTACCTTCAATGAAGATCCAATTGATATATGACATTATTATAAATACTTGGTAAGATACTAGATCCTACAGAACTCCCTTTAAACACCTCGCTCAAAAACAAAAAATTCAAACTGGGTCACTAACTTGGTGAAGAGGGTGTCTGTTTGGATGTGTAATGTAGAGCATCGGCACGCCGCACCATCACATCAACAGTGTGTACCTTTTTTTGAAATGGTGATGTAACTGACCCAGGATCTCAGCATCTCAAAAGCTCGGGGCTGCTCCTCCTCCTTCACAACAAACAACACCGTGTTGAGCTTATAATCCACTTCATTCAAGGTAAAATTATGTTTCAGTGCCAAACCTATAAAATGTGGGACCTCATCTTGAGTTACATTGGAACAAAAAGCACACAAACATTGCAGAGAAGACTCTTACCTGGACTGAAACCCCCAGAAAGGCTCATACAGGGTCTTAATGAAGCAGCAATGTAATACTTCACTGCCTGAATATTATATATATATTTATATATTCATTTCACATAATGTTTTATTCCAATTTTTCTCTTTCTCCTTCTCCATGTTTTATTTTGTTTTGTTTCATTTTTTGTTTTTGTTAGGGTATGGTTTGCTGCTCTAGTGAGTGTTTCCTGCAGCAGGACAGAGTGTGTGTGACTGAGTCTGAATAAACTACAGTGTGTGTTCATGGTGATGAGGGAACGTGGAACGTCAGGATTGATTGTATTGCTGTACAGCTTGAGGCAAATTTGTGATTTGTGATACAAAACATACAGTGAGGTGAGGGTATAAAAACAGAAACACATGTATGTACCTCGTCATCATTGTTGATTCTGCTCATCATCTGACTCTCCTTTTTCTTCAGGACGTCGAGAATAAGCTGCTTTTTGCTTGTTGCACCATACAAGACTGGCTCCCACAGCTTCATATCATCCAGGTCATACACCATATCCTACACACACAGTAGAGCTTTATTATTACTATTTATGTTACTGTTTATTATATCATGTCTGGAGCTGTTGTGAACTCACAGCACAGCCGTTCCTACAGTCCTGCATGTTGACGTAGTAGTTGAGATTGTTCCACACGCTCTCGATGCCCAGGAAGTTGTTGTCGGCGGTGCTGTAGCTCTTCCCCGTCAGAGGGTCGATGAAGAAGTTCTCCTGGACGCTGCGGCTCCCCGACAGGACCAGCACCCAACAGTGCACCCGCAAGCCCTGCAGGGGGTCAGCACATGGCTGCTGGCTCTCCTGTTCATGTAGGGAGACAAAAAGTCAAAGTCAAAGGTGGGAGAGCAGAGACGGTGGATGTGTCCAAAATCACTCCCTATGTGCTACACACTAAATATCACTGGGTTAAATTTTTACCCTGTCTGGGTGAATATAGCATCAATACAATACTGAGTTAATGTTGTTTTGAGCCAGTTTTAGAGTTATTTTTAATTTTCCTGTTGGGTTATTGGCCCAAACTAAAGCTTGTTATAATCGACTCTTTTTAAACCTACATGTCACAGTTTGTTATTGATTGTTAATAACTTGTGTATCTTTTGAATGTCATATTCACATTGTTTTGTACAAGAAACAATAAACCTGTGACAGTTTTTAGCTAAAGGTTGTTGTGTGTAACACTGGCTCACAATAGCAGATGCTAAAGTTAACCTGATGTTGTGTCGGTGCTATATTGACCCAAACTGGGTAAACCTTTAACCCAGTGGTTTTTAGTGTGTATACAGTATATTGCACTGTATTTGCCCTCCGCCATCTTATTTGAGTGTCTGAATGCTGAGTGTGTAAATATATCCACTACAGAGCCTCAAAAACTCCACAATGGAATAAAAACTAGCGTCCATGGCATGTACACTACATCCTGCTAACAATCCCACAATGCAATGCTCCACATTTTATAGATGTGAAAATTACTGTTGTGTGACTCTACATCTGATGGTGACGACACAAACTGACGATGATTAGTGAGAGTGTGAAATCTTGATTTGCTGCTTACTGCTGTTATACTGGGAGGAGTGAATGAGTGAATGAGTGAATAAGGGAGTGATTTGAGGCAATATCACACTGGTTTGTGCAAGTTCAGTAAAAAACGCTATATAATTCTATAAACTAGAACATCGACCCCTCTCTCTGACGTGGTAGACAGAGCGGTTCTCACGGTGTCACGGAGTCCAACATACCTCAGTGGTCATGTGACCCTCCCTGTGCTGTGTTCCTGCAGGTAAACTACAGCTGCAGCTGTGAAAATGTTACCTCCTGTAGTGTTTGTCTCTGAAGCAGCACAGCTTCAGCCTCCTGTTTCTTCTTCTCTTGCTGTGTCACAAAGTGACTCTTCAGCTCCCTCAAAGGTTTCACTGTGTATTTATTTTCCCGTTGTTCCTGCTGTGAGATCACCACCTGCACATACAAACATAAAGGAGTTACAGGCAGCCACATTTATATCATGTGTATTCACATGTACAGTAGGTATGCAGTGACATACAGAGCACCATCATCATTTACCTTGACCTGAGTGTCCAGCAGGTGGCACTCCTGCAGGCTCTGGTCGAGTAGACACATCTCTTTGACAGCGTAGCCGCTGACACAGTAGGCGTCATAGTTGGCGCCCAGCAGCAGGCTGCACAGCAGGGTGGCAAACTCAAAACATGTGGCTCTCTGACTCTGCAGCACTGAGATGGAGGAGAACAGGTACCTGGGCTGGGACAGCAACACACACACCTTCACTACCTGTCATAGACACTGAAGAGAAGGAGCATGTGTGTGTGTATTTATGGATGTGTATGTTAGTCTCCTTTGCACAATCTGCACAAAAAAGGTTTTTTTCATCCGCCTTTCTGAAAAGCTGAGACATGTTCTTGAGGTGTTCTGTCCATATTCTGGCAGAACACCTCATGAAGGTCCATTTACATGCTGCAATAACAGATAAATGCATGAAATATAAATAAGTTATTTCAATTAAAAACTCTCCAACCAAAATCAGCACAGAAAATAATGTTTAATGTGGTTAAAGCAGAAGAGTCAGTAAATCAGTCTGCAGTGATCTATAAATGAATGTGAGTGATTCTTACAGTATCTGCTGTCCACAGCTGTTTATACTGTAAATACATCTCTGCAGCATCTGAAGGCAGCAGGACTGATACAGAACTGGATATTCTGCTTTTTATAAACCATCCAGACATTTGTTTCTTGAGTCGGCATCATGCTTAACTGTGATTGGCTCAGAACTATGAGACCAGTGATGTGATTGGCTAAGTGAGTATTTAATAATCACCACATGGATCTTCATTCAGCCCTTTTGCACATTGTGCTGCTGCACAAACATGAACCAAAACAGCAGGTGTGCATGGAGATGCCCACACAGTCTGTGTGCCTAAGACTGACCACGCTGTGCTTGTTGTTACGCTTGTGTGGTTAAAATAGGGCCCACAGAGTTTCCTGATCATAATTATGACCTGGAAGTGCATACACAAATTGGAAACTGGTAATTCCAATATGACAGGAATAAGGCCTGATGAAAGAAACCCTCTATGACACATCCATTTGGGTGTTTAAATTTGGGATAAGTTTCGGCTGCTGCAACGAGTAGATGAAGTAATTTTCTTTGTGCTAGTGTTTCCTTTCTGACCAGGTCGACAGGCGGCTCCAAAGGGTCCAGAGACAGGAAGTTAGCCACAAAGGAGGCACAGCCCTCCCAGGTGAAGAGTTCAGGGTGGATCATCAGTGTCGGCTGAAGAGTTGTAGACACAAACTTCTGGATATCAGGCAAATAAACAGGTATTAGACAGAGACACAAGTATGGGTTGTTTAAAGATGTCGAGGGACTAGGAGGTATTTATTATTATTATTATTTAAGAAAGAAGTAACACAAACAGTAAGCTGAGTTGGTTTATTAGTGTTACCTTCACACCACATTCGTTGACGGGGCAGAGCAGCAGCGGTTTACGGTCAGGAAACAAGTGTGAATACTGACGCTGGAAGTTGTCTGTGATGGCCAACAGTCGTGTTTCATCAGAGGAGTTGAGTCTGTAGGACTCAGGACACGACTCTTCTGTCTTCTCCAAGCTCAGGCTGGTGAAGCACAGCAGGAGAGGATAACGTGTTATTATGGTCATCACCACACGCATAACTGCATGCAAAATGACTTACATGATACCTTCAATATTTCATGTCAGGAAAATGAAGAATAATATTTCAAATGTTTGGCCCTTACAGAGATGTCATGTGGTAAGATTTTTTTTAAATTATAGCATTAAATTAGTTTTTCTTCAAATTAGACCTGAAACAATTAGTTGATTAATTGATTAGTCAACTGACAGAAAATTAATCAGCAACAATTTTGATAATTAATTCATTCTTTAGGTCATATTTTAAGACAAAAATGACGCAAATTCCATGAATCTTGCTTCAAAAATCGGATTATTTTCTGATTTTAGGCTGGGAAATTGCTCTCAGACTTTTTCACTATTTTCTGACAAAGTATAGACCAAATGATTAATCAACAAATAACTGGCAGATTATATTTGCAGCTCTACAAATTACAAATAATTTTCTTAAATTATTACTTAGTGAAGCCAGTATACAAATAACTTAACTGGTTTCCTTGACTCAATAATTGTTTGCCCTTAAACTTCTAATTCATGCTCTTGAATGAGTTAATGTGTTCAATCCTTTCTTTCTTTTGCATCCATCAGAATAATGAAGAGCTACAGAACCCTAAAAACTGAGTTTTAATCACAAACCAATTTGTTATCACATAAAATGGGCTTGGAGCAGAGAGCCACAGTCAGAGGAGGGAATGTATTGATAAGTATATTGAGTGAACAAATGAGTCATTTTAAGAATGATTAATAATTTGAAAATCCTGCCCCGACACCTCCTGGCCTCTGTAGTTCCCGCCGGTGTGTCAGTCTGTGGAAGTCGTGGATGCTCACAGGTAGAGCTGCAACTAACAATTATTTTCATTATCAATTAATCTGCTGGTTATTTTCTCAAATAATTGATTAGTTGTGTGATCTATAGAATGTCAGAAAATGGTGAAAAATGTTGATCAGTGTTTCCCAAAGTCCAACCTGACGTCCTCAAATGTCTTGTTTTGTTCACAACACAAAAATATTCAGGTTACTGTCACAGAGACTAAAGAAACCAGAAAATATTCACATTTAAGAAGCTGGAATCAGAGAACTTAAACATTTTTTTCTTAAAAATGACTCAAAACGATTAATCAATTATCAAAATAGTTGCAGATTAATTCAATAGTTGGCAACTAATCAATTAATTGACGAATCGTTGCAGCTCTACTCACAGGAGATCCTGAGGAGCTGTAACATGGACGTTATTGAGAATCTCCTCCTGCTCCCGCTGCTCCTCCTGTGTCTCTCTACTTCTACGTTGCTCCTCATTGTGTGACTCTAGCCGGGTCTCCATCTGTTACAACACTAATAAATCTGTTTATCACTTCACAGTTTAAAACACTCGTTGTTGTATAGATAAGCAGTCAGAAACACGCTGTTAACTCATGATGAACCATAACCGTCACCTACAGATAATGTGCATAATGTCATCATGTAATAACATATTAACAGGTTTTAACAGATGACATCACATCCCTCCACTGGCTGTCATCCATTTTATAATCCATTTTAAAATTTCACTAATCACTTCCACAGCTATTCATGGGCTGGTCCCTTCATACAGTACAGACCTGCTGACAGTGGTGGAAAGTAACTGTTTTATAAATACACTGTATTCTGAATTAAAAGAAATAAACCAAACATAATGAAATCATAGTGTGTTGTGTTTTCACCTCGCTGTAAACAGTTTTTACTGTTTACTGTCTACATTTGTCTTATTATCAGTCAGTCATCTGTGAAGCACTTTGAATTGCACTAACCTGTATGAAAGGTGCTGTACTAATAAAGTTTGATTCATTGATAAATCAATAATAAGCCTAATTGCTGACCCCTGGTGTAGGTCAAGTCATTAGCTAACGTTAGGTACATATGGAGTTAGCTAACAGGTGGGGAGGTTGCTCCCCACCTGTTAGCAATTATTTTTAAATTAATACAATTTTAAAATATAGAATAATCATGTTTGAAACCGTAAAGGAAGCAAGGCTTTCAAATAAAAACTGAGACAAACAGTTAAGCAACGTGTCATCTTTCTTTGTTTGGTACTAATTAGCGTTAATTATATTTTACCCGTTAACGTTAATCACTGGAAACTTGAGTTAAGCTAGTTAAGCTAACGTTAAACTAGCTACGTTAAGGTTACGTTAAAATACAGCGTAACAGTGTTAAATGAATGTTTGATGTTTCTCACCAGTCTTATTGTTAGAGTCTGTTCTTGTTTAACGAACCAACCTGATGAAACAAACTCGGAGCGTTGTTGCTCCTCCGTGTCCATGGCAACAGCAAGACGTGATGACGTCATACGTGTTGCCTTCACGGGCTCTCGCAGATAACCTAACTTTTTAAAATCACAAAAACGCTGGTTTGTCCAAGCTACTTAAATGCGGCATTATGGGTTGTATGTCATCGACCTGTCAGTCACGTGTACAGCTCCACTCAAATGTCGTCTGGCAACTTAATCGCGGTTCTGTGACGCAGGACAGGTCACTGACACGTCATCATATAGAGCATAAAGCTGTCTGCTGTCTGTTATTCAATATGACTAACTTTTTTGCGTATATATTTTTTAGCAGTGTTGGAAGAAGTTTTCACATCCTAAATATAAAAATACTCCATTACAAGTAAAAGTCCTGCATGAAAAACCTACCATACATAAAAGTGTATAGCCTAAGTATTATCAGCAAAATGGACTTAAAGTATTAAAGTAAAAGTACTTATTACAGTTACAGTTTATGGTGAATGATTTGCTTATACTGCACATTTGTTCAGGAATTTTCCCTTTTTGACCACATCCACAGACAACCACTGACCACAGTCTGTAGTGAATGATCTTTATTGACTTCAAGGTAATAATATATCCATTACATTAATAAAGCTTCATTCCTCAATTATTGAACATTTTCATTAATGTAAATGTTTTGCATGAATATTAATAAATTCAAAGATACAGTAGAGAAACGAGAAAATATAACAATCAAAATATCTTAGTATATAGTATATCTATAGTATATCTATAGTATATCTATAGTATATCTATAGTATATCTATCTATCTATGTAAATGATTTGAAGTCCCACTTGTAATTGCTTTTCTTACTATAATGTGAAAATAATGTCTAACGTGTGTCTATGAACTACCTGTTTAAAGGATTAAAAATAATAATAAAAATAATAGCTTGGGCATTTTGTTGAAAACCAGCAGTTTGTAGTGACATAATTACTGATTAAAAAAGATTCATCTTTCAAATACCTACTTTACTTGACAAAACTGTTCTATTTCAATTGTTTAACCTGCTTTTTGTATTTTAGAAATAACTGTGAATAAAAATCTGTGAATTGCTGATCATTAAAGCACCTTTAACAACATGTGAAGGATTTGAAAATATCTGACTTTGATGACCTCTTGTGGTATTATCAAGAAAACACCCGCGGGTGCTGTTCTGAACCAGGCTGACACACTTTGACACTAATTGTCTTGTTTTAATCACTTATGGAATAATTTAAAAGATGATAATTCTTACATTTAAAACACTCAGCGAGCACACCTGTGCAATCTAACACACTCCAGTACACCAGCACCACCCACTGTGACCTCATGTATTAGCTTCGTAAAAGTAGAATTTATGACAGAGCTGTTGTATTGCAGAATTTTATTTAGGACTTTTCACTGTCAGTCATTCATATTCTACTATACAGTCTTAACATCTTCATCTTCCTTTATGTTCCAGTAATGTGGCTAAATTCTCATTTAAATGAGGTTTTCAATATTTTGCTGAATTCACTCATCATCTTTTTAAAAAAAAACATCTTAAGTACACATATCAGTAACTTCCCAACTACAGTGTTGACTGTTGGACAACTACAGTGAGAAATGATGATTATAAGAAGAAAAAAGTAATATGTACAGTATATAATATTTCGTTCTTCTTCTCCTTCTTTCTTTTCTTTGTTTTGTAGTATTCCATAGTATTTTTATTTAATGTAATTCTGTTTATCTTTTTTTCCTTTTAACATTTTATGAGAGGGTGTTTGTGAATGCTTATAGCTTGCTGAGTATAGGCAGTGTGTTTGTATATATGTGTGTATATCAAATTTGTAAGGATAATTCTAATCATTTTCTATATTTTTCTTCTTGTCAACAAATCTCATGTTTGGATCCAAACCAACAATGAACTGATCTACTAACAAGTATTGTGTGTGTATCAAAGCCTGATATATCTTATTCCTCTGTTGTCCAAAAACTATTAAAAAGACTAATAACAGCATCACGTTTTCAGTCTCTGGAGAGTAGTTCTGTGTAAGGCAGACGCCACTGAGCATGTGCAGGAGAACAGTTCTGTTTACAGCTTCAGTAACTTGTTGTGCTACATATCACAACCTCTGAGTTTGTGCTGAAGTTCTTTACAGTGTAGTACACAGTCTACATTAGTCTTTGGAGCCGTTTCTAAACAAACTAACGTGACCAAACTCTTCATGATGAAGGAACGTGTGACCCAGTGCAGCGGTGTGACTCACTGATGTGTTTTTAATAGTTTTTAGACAACAGAGGAATCACATATATATGGCTTTGATACACACACAATACTGTTAGTAGATCAGTTCATTGTTGGTACTGTTTTGTATGCACAAACAGATAAAATAATTCCTAATAAGTTGACAGCATAAAAACACATTCAGTATGACCATTATTGGTATAATTTAAAGACCACAACAAAATATTTTTTACACTTTTAAAGGATGAAGGAAAAAATCTTTCATGGAAATAGATAGTCCAACTTCTACACAACATTAAAACTCATCTTTTTTTGAAATGTTCCTCTTCTTTGTCTTCTTGACCTTGTGGAAGACTTTTCCATCAGACTGCTTCTTCCAGCTCAGTTTGACGTCTTCATTCACCCCTTTATCCTTTAGCCTCTGTTTGAGCTGAGATACAAAAACATTTACTGTCCTGAATATCACTCACACACAATGGTGGAAGAAGTACTCAGACGCTTTACTTAAGTACAAATACAGCAATGTAAAAATACTCCATTACAAGTAAAAGTCCTGCATGAGAAATCCTACTGCAGTAAAAGTACATAAGTATTATGAGCTTGATGTAGTTAAAGTATTGCAGTAAAAGTACATAAGTATTATGAGCTTGATGTAGTTAAAGTATTGCAGTAAAAGTACATAAGTATTATGAGCTTGATGTAGTTAAAGTATTGCAGTAAAAGTACATAAGTATTATGAGCTTGATGTAGTTAAAGTATTGCAGTAAAAGTACATAAGTATTATGAGCTTGATGTAGTTAAAGTATTGCAGTAAAAGTACATAAGTATTATGAGCTTGATGTAGTTAAAGTATTGCAGTAAAAGTAGTGGTTTGGTCCCTCTGACTGATATATTATTATATATGACATCATTAGATTATTAATACTGAAGCATCAGTGTTAGAGCAGCATGTTACTGTTGTAGCTGCTGGAGGTGGAGCTAGTTTCAACTACTTTATATACAGTTAGCTAGTTTAGTCCAGTGGTTCCCAACCTAGGGGTGGGGCCCCTCCAAAGGGTCAGCAGATAAATCTGAGGGGTCGTGAGATGATTAATGGGAGAGGAAAGAAGAAAAAACAAAGTTCTGATACACAAATCTGTTTTCACTTTTTGGACTTTTTCTCTAATCTTTGATTTTTGCTGAAATATTGGATCATTTGAACATTTATTGAAATGAAACCATGTGAGAAGTTTAGAGGGAAAAATCACTATTTGGTGGAGCTGTTAACAACTCATAGACATCTGAAATGTGACCCCGACTACACACTGCTTTTTGTAAGACGTCAAAAGCCAAAAAGGTTGGAAACCACTGGTTTCATCTTTAACAATGTGTTGTATTTTAAAAGCTTGTTATATTATCCATTGTGTCAAATCTTCATCTGAAAAGTAACTAAAGCTGTCAAATAAATGTAGTGGAGTAGAAAGTACAATATTTCCCTCTGAAATGTAGTGGAGTGGAAGTATAAAGTAGCATCACATGGAAATACTCAAGTAAAGTACAAGTACCTCAGAACTGTACTTCAGTAGAGTACTTGAGTAAATGTACTTTTCACCTGCTGTTCACAGAGAAAACTTTTCACTAAATGCTCTTGTTCACTTACATTTTCCTCATCTGGAATCTCTGTTGTAGAAACAAGCTGCTTTAATACTTTAATAGTCATATTTATTTCAGTTTAACTACTGATGATTTATTCTTTCTTCTTTTGACACTAGTCTACTGTCTGTAATGATGAAATAAATGTTCAGTAAAGTAATGTAATGCATTGCTGTTGTTTTGAGTAGTCAGCTAAATCATATTAATCACATGGTTGTTCTGTTTTAAAGAGATCAAACATGATCTACCTGCTTCAAGATGTTCTCCATCACAGCAGGGTCATTCAGATCCAGAGCAGAGTTCTTCTTCAGACTCACTCGCAACACGCGCTTTAAAGGAAACGCTTTGAAAAACAAACAGGCTTCATCAGTTCTCACTTTTTCTTTTGAGTATTGTTTTATTGACACAACATATAAACTGCACAAAGATCAATGCCCCAAATCCTACACACACACACACACACACAGAGGAAACACAGGAAAGGGAAAGAAGTAAGTTCATTCACGTGTCAAGGACACAAAACCTCATAACAGTTCATATCATCCACATGTGATTGTTAATTACGACCCTTAAAAATAGAAGTATAAAAAACAGAACAAAGAAAAAACCTAATCTATATATAAAAACGGTCAGATTGAGTCCAGTTATTGCAAAAAGGAGATTCTCAAGATTCTTTCTATTTATTTTGACATTTTAAATGATTAAATCATAGTTTCTCCATGTAAATAACCAAAATAACTTCAAAACAAGCATTTTTGCACTGAATGACTGTGTGGACACACTGTGGATTTTGGCCTCCATCACTTCCATTAAAGCACATTTGAAGGGGATCTTTTAATATCCAGTATGAACAGGATAATTGAATCATGGCTCACCTTGGTAGCAAATAAATGCTCTCTTCCAATCACAGTTCGAGTCCTCCCATTTTCCAGAATGGTTGAAGTTTGCTGCCACACAAGCCTTCTTTTTCAGAATGTTTTCAGGTTCTTGTGATGACCAGTACCTTAAGGAGGAGTTACTTCCATCAGACCACTTCCAGGAGCCTCTGAAGAGACCGATCCAGGCTTTTTGTCCTGCAGGTATCAGCCTCTTCACCTCCTGGTTCTCTGATTCGTTTCTCACACTGGCCAGATCAGTGTGGTGCGTTCTGCAGTAGTTCTGGGCCTTAGTCCATGGCATGTCAATGTTGATGAAGACAAATGTCACATTCGACCCTGAAAATAGACCAAAGTGAAAAGCTGTGTAGTAGTGACATACAGTTTGCCGGGCGTCCTGGTAGCCTTCAGCTACAGACATTTGTTGCATGTCGTTCCCCTCTTACTGCCCCTGTTTCCTGTCTATCACTTTACATTAGTGAATAATGAATAATGCCAGTTTCTGTAGCAGTTTCTGTGTCATTATAATCCACTCAGAACCACTTAAATAAAGGAATGCATTTGTAAAAATAATAATTAAAGACAATGACATCTTAAGAAACGTTAATGAGTATTTTTAACAGCCTCTTCATATGTCTACACTTCACTCTTTAGATGTTCTGTATCCAGTGGTAGAAAGTAACTAAATACATTTACTTAAGTCCTGTACAAGTACAATTTTGATTTGACGATTTTGTTTGTTATCCTTTTTTAATGATAAATCTCAGTATGGAGCTGTGTACATATGAACATGCAAGCACATATTTATCCATAAAGGCACATCAGAGCCGCTTTGCCTCCTTTTCTTACCCCTTTCGACTGAGAGTGATTTGGGATAAACTTGTGTTAATGGTGGAGTCGAATGGGTCAACAGGCTTCATATAAACTGGCTTCATGACTCAACTTCACACCTTGAATTGAACTCAGGGCTCACATGTATGTGCTGTTTTTGTAACTGACTACTTTGGTCCAAATCTGGAGGAAATTGAACTGTAACTTGAGAAGAAGGGACCACTAGTTACAACTCTCACCTTTGACATCAGAGCAGACTGACTGAAGGGATTTGGTACATTCGTTATCATTCCATCGTCCATCATGATACATCTCTGTGCAGTATTCTACACCGTTTCTGTTGTTTGGTTCCTCAGTGGACCATTTTCTGAAGTCAGCCTCCCCGTGTTTGTAGAAACGTCTGTCTGACAGCGACCACCTCCAGCTGTTCATGTCATCGTACAGTCCTATCCAAGCTCGCTGAAAGCAAGATTTTATTGTGTTATACAGCATTTGTCCTTGCTCAGCTTAAAGGACGAGTTTACAGAGTTTCAACTGTGTGTTAACCAGCAGTCAGGTGTCCATATGAACAGTGAAAGAGGTTTTCCTCGCTGTAATCATTCCTCCTGTTCATACTGGATATTAAAAGATCCCCTTCAAATGTGCTTTAATGGAAGTGATGGAGGCCAAAATCCACAGTGTGTCCACACAGTCATTTAAAAGTAGATGTGAAGCTTATATGAGGCTTCAGCAGTCTGAGTTAGTCATATCAAGTGGATATCTGCCACATTTACAGTCTTTTTAGCATCAAATTCCCTCTTTGTGTTTCCTCGGACAGTGTTTCCCTGTTAAGCTGCGGTGGAAGTATAGTAACAAAAAGAGGGACTTTGGCACTAAAAAGACTGTAACGTTGAAAGATATCTACTTGATTTGACTCATTTGGACGCTGAAGCTTCATATTAGCTTCAGATAAACTTTGAAATCCATGTTTGCACAGAAGGAGGACTGTGGATTTTGTCCCCCATCACTTCCATTGTAAGTGCATTATGAAGGGATCTTCTAATGGTCAGTATGAACAGGAGGAATGATTACAGCAAGAAAAACAGGTTTCACTCTTCATTTGGGCTCCTGACTGTTGGTTTAAGACACACTTGAAAAATCAATACTTTTGCATAAAATTTCCATTCACACTCTGATTTTAAGAGTAGATTTTACCTAAATTAACTGATACACTTTTACTTGCTTGTGCTAGTAATTCAGTAATTTAATGGTACTTAAGAGTATAATAGTTATTACAATTATTAAGATGATGATGGTGAAAGTGTTTACAGTGATGATAATTACTGGTAAACAGTACCAGTTAAAGGTTTGGACACACACACACAGTGAATGGGAAGGTTTGTCCAAACCTCTGACTGGTACTGTGCATACATATTTATTATTACTGTTTTTATTTTATTTTATCTTTTTTATTAAACTTTAAATTCTTACTTCTTAAAAGTAAAATATTAAAATATTAAAAAGTAAAATAAGTAAAATACTAAAATATTTGCAGAAATATTTTTGCAAATATTGTATTTTTGTTGTCCAGTTTACTGATATTTACACAGATGTTGCACATTTTGGTTTCTGCTACTGCTCCCACATAAAGTCCCACTTAAAAACAAACTCATTGGGCCATTTGTACTAAGAAAGTGGAACATTTGTATTCAAATGTTCATCATAGCCTGAAGAAAATATACTAAAGCAGCCGCTCAGCGTGTGTGACAGCCACACCTCTAACTTACATAATGTCTCTGTGAAAAATGGAAATGAAAGAGAGACAGAGTAGATAGTAAAGAAAAGTGAATTCACATAGCTGTTTTCCTTGTAGACCATTTTGCTTAAATCCGCCATGTTGTTCAGGATCTTCACATCCTCCTCGTTGCCTATCATGGCCAGGTCTGTGTATTTGTCTCTGCAGTAACTCAGCGCTTCAGTCATGTTCTTTTGCTGATAAACAAAGTGGTACTGACGCTGAACGTGTGACGAGACAGCACACAGCACTGTGATGATAGATATGCACAATGATTAGACCGGCCTGAAAATGACATTACATTTCAGTGTATTCAGGTGTGTCACTGTTTTTGACAGTAAGAATTATGAATATGAACTTCCAATATGGATGTGATGAACATAAAAAAGTGATTTGGTGATCATTTTGGCTGTTTTAATGCATATGGCATCAATTTTGGCAAAGGTTTTTATTTTTTTTTAATTTTGAAATTTCAACACCAGCTGCTATTATAAGTCTATAATAAACTGTATATACAAAATAGTGCCTTAGAACACCTTTTGGACAAAAATGTCCACCTGAAACATCACATTGAGTTAGTATATCAGTTAATGGAAAAGCATTGTAAAACTAAAGTAATCGTGTTTAAAGTTCTCACAATGCTGTACATATTATAATCACTCAGATGTCATAATGCATAATATTAATAATATGGGAAATTAATGGCATTTAAAATATATATATATGTATATGTATATAGTATAAATAAAACACTTGCCTGATGCAGCTATGATGCTGAGAAGAACTTTCTCCATCATCGTCTGTTTCTATCTGCTTCTCTCTTTTAGTCTGTGACTGTTGATATGCAGCTATAGGCAATATATTAACCTCCTACAGTACTTACCTATCATTGGCTTCATGCAAAGTAGTCATGGTTTTTATTATGTTCCCACCAGGCTCTTCAGTTTCACACAGGCTGATTGTTTGTATTGGACCACAGTCTCCTGGTGATATGATTATGTAAATTTGTGTGTCGTCTGCATAACTGTGGTAACATATTTTGTTGTTTTCCATAATCTGAGCCATTGGGAGCATGTAGATGTTGAACCCAGTTTTCCAGTCGGTCTAGTAATATGTTGTGGTCGACTGTATCACATGCAGCACTGAGATCCAGTAATACTAACACCAGATCCAGAAATTCTGCCACTGTCAGTGTTTAAATGTATGTCATTGAAGACCTTAACAAGAGCAGTCTCAGTGCTGGCGAAATCCTGACTGGAAGATATCAAAACAGCTGTTTAGTGCCAAGAAATTGATCAGCTAGATTGTTCTTTTTTAAGAGTGGCTTGATGATGGTAGTTTTCAGTGTGGGAAGACACCTGAGAGATGTGTTGAGGCCATGCAGTTAGAAAGTCCTTTGAAAAAGCCTGTTGACAGAATATCAAGGCAGCAGATGAGCCCACTCTGTTCTGATTGGTCAGCTTCAGGAAGCTTCCTCCGGCTATGTAAACAAACTATAGTAGCAGGATTTCACTTCTTTTTCTCCTTCTTTACTCCAAATGTCAACTTCTCAAACCCATCCTTACATGTTGGAGCTGAATCAGATCTGAGATATGTGAACAGACGGCTGTTTGTGGGAATGTGCCATCAATCTGATGTCATCACAAGTAGGAAGTAGAGGTAACTTTGCAAACAAAGTGTTCAGAGCAGGTTGAAGCCCTGACTTTTGACTTGCAGGCAGCATTTCTACATATGTTCACATCAAGTTTTGGAACTTTGACCATGTTTAACATCCGATATCAGAACAGGATATAAATAACAGAAAACCATTAAAAGCAGAATATGAAAAGATAAAAAGATAGTCAGGTTCTTGCTTTCAGTTAGACGAGAAATTAATAGACTTGGTCCAAAAGAATTTAAAACAGCTCTGGTTCATTCCAGATTTACATTATTGCATTTTGTTTCTATGGGCTATAAAGCAGTACAAACAAGGCAAAAAACAAAAAAATCAAAATTGTGAAGACCTCTGAATGTGGCATTTTAATGTTGCGACATTCAAAGTTAGTGAATTAGAATAATCTTCTAGATTGAATCAGAAATGCACCTGAAGTCTTTTTTTCTTTCTCCGATGATTATTTTTTATTCTACTCTACTCTCTGTTGCTTACTGAAACCTCTTACTGGTTCTTCGCCTCCACATCGTGCCTTAAAACCAGCAAACTACTGTGTCCTCTACTAAAAGTTACCTCTGACAATTCCAGCTCTGAAACAAAAATGACGCTAACTATGTCCAGCCAAGTAACGAGCAAACAGCACAGAGGGAGTGAGAGTTATCAGCAAAACAAGCAAATCATTTCTTAAGCAAAATGCAAATCCTCCTTACAGATAATCACACAAGCTGTGTGCACTTCAGCAGAATAAAGGTGCATGACAGCCACTCCTACCACACAAAACCAACAAAATTTAATAAACCTGCACACACACACACACACACACACACACACACACACACACAGCCAACGTTAGCAACATGTGCATATTAAATTATTAAAGACCATTTTCCCAAATAAACCGTAACATACATAACAGCAGCAGTGGCCAGAATAATATCAGCTGACACAGCAGCTGTTATTAGATTTTCTTATCCTTTGATGATGCATTAACAAAGAAATCCTGGAGTTGAAAAAAGTCTTTTGGTTTTCTGCACCAGATTAGCTCTGGTGTAGGTCTTCCTTTGTAGATTAACTCCAACTTTTCATTAAAAGTTAATCTTGAAAAGGGCATGGATAATCCTCAGTAGCCATGGTTACTCCCGGCTTGTTTATATGTTTTTTCTGCTGGCTTGTGATTGTGTCCGCTCTATTTCAGTGTGCCGGTGCACCGTTTAACACATAACGGTGAAGGCTGGGAAATCTGTTTAAATGGATTATAATCTGCCTGTAATCTGTGTAATCTGTCAACCAGCAGCAGCAGCCACGTAATTGTCAGCTGATAAAACAAACAACAATGTCGGCCTACAGGGCAAAAGCCATGGTAGCTTTCCTAGCTGACAAATAATTACCAGCATGGACAGAAATGTTCACAACTGTGGAGGTGCAAAATTCTGATAGGCTGATAAAAGAGGCTCCTGTCATTTAACCCTTCACATCCCAACACAAACTGAATAGGCAGTTTCGATGGTTTATTTCCTCAGAAACGTTTTCTGAGTCCTGTCACCATGCAGTGGTAAAATGTGTATTTTGAAAAGAAAAATGTATTTAAAATAAATACAAAAAGTGACCTTTTGAAGTTGTACGTCCCTCCCCTAAGCCAAAATAAAACGTCCCACCCCAGTGCTTAAAAAATTATTTGACCCCTGTTTTGCACCCCCCCCCCCCCCCCTCTCATAAATAACAGACAGTCCCTTAGTGATGCAGGTGCTTCACAAAGGAGCAAGCGGGGTCTTCTCCCAGGAGGTCATAAGTGGCTCTGATGACAAAACTTAGATGAGATCCCTCCATTTCCCTGATGTCATGCCAGCTGAGTTTCTTCTTTTCCAGGCTCTCCTCCCAGTTAGTCCATTGGCCCTTCTTGGCCATTGAGACGGCCTTGGTGTGTCGCTCTGCCTCCTCCTGTCTTCTCACCTCCTCCACCACAAGCTGTCTCTTCTGCTCTGATGTTGCCTTGTGCCAATGAGGAGCTTTTGGGATGAGCCCGAGACTGGCTCTACCATGTTGGACTTGGCCAACCACATCCCTGTAGTGAAGCGCAGACTTAGCACTCCGAACAGCTTCAGATGGGGTCCACTTTTTCTCCGTTGCCACATGGGAGACCACTGTTCAAATTATAGTATCTTCAGATTCAGTGAGGGTCATGATCAACCTTTCTTTGGTACATTTGAATTCTTCCACAAGACTTGCAATTGGTAATTCTAATGTTCTGTTCCTGAATTTGTTAGCTGTGTTGCCTTAATGGGTTAATACCAATGTCTGGTCTTACTTTTATATGAATAGCTGCACTGGAAATATGTTTAATGAAAAAAAAGTTGACATGTTGAATACTTATTTCCACTGTATAAACAGGTGGAACGGTGTCTGTAATCTGTAAACAGGATACAAATAGTGCAAAGGTGTGACGAGTGCGAGGAGCGCTCAGTAAATATTGTATGGGTGAAAAAGTGATAAATTACTTTAGATTCAGAATCAGATTTATTCACCAAGTAGCAAGTACAAGGAATTCACTGTGGTCCAGATGTCGACAGAAAAAGCAATAAACATGAACATTAAACCATAAAACCATTAAACCATAAACAAATATAGCAGAGTAAGAAAGAGAGGGGCAGTAATTTACATTTCTGTGTAGTGGGGGTGGACTATGTGCATGTTGACATGATAAAAACTATGTGTGTGCAAAGAATAGAAAATAAATAGAAGTATAAACACCAATGTAGATATAAATATAAATTTGAATGTAAATAAACTGTGTGCGTGTATTAACAGGACATATATGTACAGTTAACAATTAAAGATTAAAATCTACATAAATCTACACGGTGCAGGACAGACAGACACAGATACACAGTATGAATTAGAATGAGATGTGGAGCTGAAGTGGAGTTGGTGTGTTTATATGTTTTATAAATAATAAACATGATATCTCTCCCAGATTAACAAAATAATTGGAGACCAAATTGAGTGCCAAATACAATAAACGAGGAAAGAAGCTCCTTTTTGGTATTATTTTAAGGTTTGACGGATTTTTGTTTTTTTTTTCCTGAACACTCGCTGACGTTGCTGTGAACGGTTTGTTCTTGAACGCAGCTCAGATGAGATTACTCGTCAGCGCACCACATCACGCATGCGCCCACCGTTCACTTCCTGCTTCCTGACAGCTGGACAACAACATTAGAAACACACTTGTGCTGCAGAGTTTCCTTCAGGTCTCTGTGTTTTCTGTCCACCTGTCTCTCTGTCTGTCTCCATGCGCGCTCCCGTGTGTGTCGCGCTGCTGGTTTTGCTGCTGAACGATGCAGCGACTCATCAGTTCAGTGAGGAGGAGATGTCTGATATCAGGTAACACACACACACACACACACACACACACACACACACACACACACTAAAAACACGTCAGTGAGCCACACCGCTGCACTGGGTCACATGTTCCTTCCTGATGATGCTTTAAACCAGTTAATCTGTCGTAATGTTGCAACTAACTGTTATTTTCATTATTAATTAATCTGGCAGTTATTTTCTCCATTAATCAATTAGTTGTTTGGTCTATAAAATGTCTGAAAATGGTGAAAAATGTCCATCACAAAGCCCAAGATGATATCCGCAAATGTCTTGTTTTGTCCACAACCCAAAGATATTCAGTCAAGTCAATTTTATTTGTATAGCCCAACATCACACATCACAAATTTGCCTCAGGGGGCTTTACAGTCTGTACAGCATATCTACTGTGTAATACAGTATGATACAATACAACATGTTCTGTCCTTAGACCCTCGATTCTAATTAAGAAAAACGTTTAACAGGGAAAAACTGGAAGAAACCTCAGAGAGCAACAGAGGAGGGATCCCTCTTCCAGGATGGACAGGCAGGAAATAAATGCTGAACAGAATAGAAACAAATTTACAGAAATACTATATGGACAAACAGGATGACAAAATTATAGATGGATTGATAACATATGAAGAATCTGATCAGGAGGAAGTTGAGCAACTTTAGTTTACTGTCACAGAAACTAAAGAAACCAGAAAATATTCACATTTAAGAAGCTGGAATCATTTTCTTTAAAAAATGACTTAAAACTATTTGATTATCAAAATAGTTAGTAATTAATTTTCTGTTGATTTTTATTGATTGATTTGTCGATCAACAGAAAATAAATCAACTATTTTAAATAATTGATTAATAAGAAAACAAGTCCAAATTCTCTGATTCCAGCTAGTCTCTGTGACAGTAAACTGAATATCTTTAAAGACGTCAGCTTGGACTTTGGGAAACACTGATCCACATTTTTCACCATTTTCTGATATCTTATAAACTAAATGACTTATCGATTAATCAACAGATTAATTGATAATGAAGATAATCATTAGTTGCAGCTGCAGTCTCTGACCACTGATACGATAAGAAAAGTTCTTTACATTCTGTTTGAAATGTTTCAGACAGCGCATCAAAGACATGTTCTACCACGCCTACAACAGTTATCTCGACAACGCCTTCCCCTACGATGAGCTCCGCCCACTCACCTGTGACGGACAAGACACCTGGGGCAGGTAAGATGACCTCATCATCGTACATTTAATGATCCCCTCCAGACATGTTCTAAGAAATATATCAATTAGGATGCAACTAACAATTATTTTCATTATCAGTGAATCTACTGATTATTTTCTCGATTAATCGATTATTGTTACTCTTCTGTTTTGTTTTGTCCAATGATCAAACCAAAGATGATCAGTTTAGGCAACATGACGACTGCTGAGTTGATCATGAATACTTTTGGCTGTGGCGCCAAATAGGAGCAAGTTGGACTCTGTTCAGTCTGGGTCAGCTGGAGTTGACAGTTGGCAGATAAAATCATAAAGTGTGCGGGTAATTCTTTATTATACAGCTCTACAGCAACTCATTTCCTGTCATTTCTTTGAGTAATTTGCAGGTATTCAAAGGCTAATTTGTAGGACATTTGGTACAAATTATAAGAAAAAAAAATAAGAAAAGTGCTAAGCTGGCTGCTGCTTAGCTGGTAAGAGCCTACTCATTATAAGCTATCTGGGTCCATATGTAGATGTTCTTTTTGAAAAATTCTTAATAAATTAGACTTTTGACAATTCTTTAACTGACAGAAAATACTCAGTTTAGGTGTGTAGCTTTGCGTGCTAATATTAGCATATTAGGTTTTTTTAATAATTTCATAAAAGTAGCTGCTGTGTAACTGTTAATTTTTGGGACATTTCTTTGAAAACGTTGTGATGAATGTGCTTATTATATAGTTTTTAAGAAACAACCTAATATGCTAATATGTAGTTTGACACACAAGACTTCACACTGAAAACAGTATTTTTTTCTTTCAGTTAAAGAAAAATGACCAACTAAACCAACTTAACACTTTTTAAAGTTGTTTCTAATCTTTTGTACTGAATTGCAAAAATTATCTGTAAAATACCTGCAAAAAAAGAACATTTCCAGAAAATTAGCATAAAATTAAAGGAGCTGTAAAATAAAGCATTACCAGTGTGTGATATGTAATGATTCTCATCTGAAGTGTTCAGATCCAGTCGCTGCCACTCGTTCTCTGGCCTTTTTGTTTGTTTTACTGTTTATTTGATTGCATAGCCGTGGGAACGTGTTTCAGGTGGGAGGTGCTGTGGGTGGGTTGTGATGATATAAATATAAATGATATATGCATGTTTTCTTACATGACTATGGCCCTTAAAAGTAAGTTGTATACTTTGATGAACATACAGTATTTGTCTATGAAAGGAAGAATAATCCTGTAAGAAAGAAAATTTGGATCCACAATTAACCACTTACTGAAATCAAAATATCATTAGACAACAAACAAACAAAAGTTAAATGAAACGTTTTTATTTTATTTTTTTTAATCCACCATTAAACCATTTTTCATCTTTTTTAGGGGGGGGGGGGGGCAATTCCAGACTGTTTAGGGACCTCTGTATGCAGAAATATTCAAATACACCATTTTTAGAATAGGTGAAAATAACTCATTTGTACTGCATGTTTTTTGCCCAAAACTGCATGGGGTTAGCATAAAGTGGGCGTGTCTGTAAAGTGGAGACTCCTGGGGACCCTTAGAACCCATTTTCATTCAGATATCTTGAGGTGAGAGGTCAAGGGACCCCTTTGAAAATGGCCATGCCAGTTTTTCTCTTGCCAAAATTTAGCCTGACTTAGGAGTGTTATTTAGCTCCCTTCCCGACAAGCTAGCATGACAGGGTTGGCACTAATGGATGCCTTAGATCATTTAGTTTCATATGATACCAGAATCTCTCTCCTTTCTCCACAGTTTCTCGCTCACCCTGATTGATGCTCTCGACACTCTTCTGGTAAGTTTTAAAAACGAATTTTGAAAATTTTCAGGCTGAAATATGTCAAAACAAGGGTCAAAATTAGAATTGAATCAATAGTTGATGGGAGCATTAGTATTTTCTTCTGATGACATCTGATTATTATCAGAGAGAAAAGTTAACTTCCTGTGTTGAACTTAAACAGATACTTTGTTTGGGAGCGGTGCTGCCTTCAGGTGTAGTGAAACCTTCAGAAGTGACGGAAAGTGAAATTTAAAAATGTGTCTCTGCAGGTGTTGGGAAACCGCACAGAGTTCCAGCGTGTGGCGTCGCTCCTCCAAGACACCGTGGACTTTGACATCGACGTCAACGCGTCCGTGTTCGAAACCAACATCAGAGGTAGGAGAAGTGATTAACAAACTGTGTCACAGTGTTTCCAGTGTGTTAAACAGCAGTCAGGTGTCCATATGAGCAGTGAAAGAGGTTTTCCTCGCTGTAATCATTCCTCCTGTTCATACTGGATATTAAAAGATCCCCTTCAAATGTGCTTTAATGGAAGTGATGGAGGCCAAAATCCACAGTGTGTCCACACAGTCATTTAAAAGTAGATGTGAAGCTTATATGAGGCTTCAGCAGTCTGAGTTAGTCATATCAAGTGGATATCTGCCACATTTACAGTCTTTTTAGCATCAAATTCCCTCTTTGTGTTTCCTCGGACAGTGTTTCCCTGTTGAGCTGCGGTGGAAGTATAGTAACAAAAAGAGGGACTTTGGCACTAAAAAGACTGTAACGTTGAAAGATATCTACTTGATTTGACTCATTTGGACGCTGAAGCTTCATATTAGCTTCATGTGGATTTTGTCCCCCATCACTTCCATTGTAAGTGCATTATGAAGGGATCTTCTAATGGTCAGTATGAACAGGAGGAATGATTACAGCAAGAAAAACAGGTTTCACTCTTCATTTGGGCTCCTGACTGTTGGTTTAAGATGGACTTGCAAAATTGTGAACCGTCCTTTAATTCTGTGTTCACGTCGTATAAAAGTTAACGTAATAATGAAATTCCAAGTTGTAATTACATCAGGGAAAATTTGACTTTTCCACTCACTGTGTGTGTGTGTGTGTGTGTGTGTGTGTGTGTGTGTGTGTGTGTGTGTGTGTGTGTGTGTGTGTGTGTGTGTGTGTGTGTGTGTGTGTGTGTGTAGTGGTGGGTGGTCTGCTGTCAGCTCACCTGTTGGCAGGGAGGGCAGGGATGGAGCTGGAGCCTGGTTGGCCCTGTTCAGGACCGCTGCTGAGGATGGCTGAGGACGCTGCAAGGAAACTACTGCCTGGTATAAACACACACACACACACACACACACACACACACGGTCTCATACTGTACAAACCAAACAAAATGCTAATTTTTGTAAATTTGAACGGCTGTCAGAGGTGGTGCTTTGATCAAGAACAAACTCAAATAAACTGAAAACAAACAGAGCAAAGAAGAAAAGCACATGACCTGATGAACAGAGAGGTTATCGATGTTCCTAAAGTCAACATGAAGAGACACTGTACAGATAATACAAACAGCCCAGTAGTCAAATTTGTGTGAGTAATTCAAGTCAATAATTAATTTCAAATATACAAGTGTACACTAGTGAAACACTACCTGTGTTAATCTGTCTTTGTTCCTCAGTTATAATATTAACAACCACATCAGAACAAAAAGCTTCATGTAAACAATCAGAGGTAACTGTGGAAATAATTTAATTCCTTTCAAACAGGTTTTCATAAATCTTTCATATCCTGTTTGCCGGATGGAAATATGTCATTTAAACTCTTCTTCAGATTACTTTCATTTTTAAAATATTATCTGTATTATCTTTGCACACAATTTGCTATTTTTGTAGTTTCAGTGATAAATCATGTCGGGTGTCTCAGTTTCTTCTGTTTGAATACCTGCTTTATATCTGATCAAACTGTGACATGAATACAAACGTCAACAGTAATAATGATAATAATAATAATAATAATAATAATAATGATAATGATCTTTATTTATACAGCAGTTTTCAAAATCCACATTACAAAGGCAGCAGAATAAAACAGACCAATAAAAGCCATAAAACCTTTTCAGTGTAAGATGAAGTGATGAAGATAAAATGAGGAAATTCAAAAGAAATAAAAACAAATAAATGAAATACAAACTCAGGGAGAATCAGGAAAGTCTCTCTGATAAAAGTCTGTTTTAAGAAGAGACTTAAAAGAAGATTTCCTC
>CM076449.1:34136197-34188697 GCA_038419695.1 Scomberomorus guttatus | reverse complement strand
TTTATATACAGTTAGCTAGTTTAGTCCAGTGGTTCCCAACCTAGGGGTGGGGCCCCTCCAAAGGGTCAGCAGATAAATCTGAGGGGTCGTGAGATGATTAATGGGAGAGGAAAGAAGAAAAAACAAAGTTCTGATACACAAATCTGTTTTCACTTTTTGGACTTTTTCTCTAATCTTTGATTTTTGCTGAAATATTGGATCATTTGAACATTTATTGAAATGAAACCATGTGAGAAGTTTAGAGGGAAAAATCACTATTTGGTGGAGCTGTTAACAACTCATAGACATCTGAAATGTGACCCCGACTACACACTGCTTTTTGTAAGACGTCAAAAGCCAAAAAGGTTGGAAACCACTGGTTTCATCTTTAACAATGTGTTGTATTTTAAAAGCTTGTTATATTATCCATTGTGTCAAATCTTCATCTGAAAAGTAACTAAAGCTGTCAAATAAATGTAGTGGAGTAGAAAGTACAATATTTCCCTCTGAAATGTAGTGGAGTGGAAGTATAAAGTAGCATCACATGGAAATACTCAAGTAAAGTACAAGTACCTCAAAATTGTACTTGAGTACAGTACTTGAGTACGTAGTTACTTTCCAGCTCTGTATAAATGATACTGTGCCCACATAAACACAAACACAATCTGTTCCTGACTTCAGGCTGTTTGCTTGATATTTTTAAGAACCTTGTTTTGGTTAATTAATGTTAATTTCCTTTGTGTGTTTTAGTCTCTGCTGGGGAACCTGGACAGCGCAGCGAGAACCTTCCAGAACTATTACTCAGTGTGGAGGCAGTTTGGAGGTCTGCCTGAGTTTTACAGCATCCCTCAGGGTTACACTGTAGACAAGAGAGAAGGATACCCGCTCAGACCAGGTCAGTGCACTAACCACCACCCAGCAACCACACGGTAGAAGAGACTTTAACATTTCAGCACACAAGGACATGATGCTAAAAGTTAAACACATTTGTTTGGTTGGGTAATACTGAGGTTTTACAGAAATGATCTAAAAGCTGCAGTTTGTTTGTTTATTTGTTTGTTTAAGATCAAATACATCAAATACATCAGAATACTCAGACAGTAGAACTAAACCTATCCCAAATGTCAAATTAAATTCTCACATTGTTTTATAGATCTTTTATTGAAAGTGTCCTTACGTTTTCTTTTATCTGTTGGTTCAGCTCTCTTAATGTTAAAATAAGTCATTAAACGGGGTCAAAGTAAGCAGTAACATCACTAATCTGCCTAAAAAGACAGTTATTAAAGAAAGCACTTATGATCCTGTCAGACAGCTCCCATCCTGCATCCAGACTTCCATGTTTTGCCCTCTGACTCCCTTTCAAACAGCCGCTAGTCAGAACCAACAAACACTCTTTTTTACCCTGCGCTGTTACTCTGGTAACTTCAGAGAGGAAAAGGTCATCTCAGCACCTTTACATGAAATTCTTGCATTTGCATCTGAACTTTGACTTGTATATGTTTTTTATGTATTCTATGTTGGGTGTTGTCTTTGTTTCACAATTTCTCTGTGGGGACAATAAAGATATTGAACTGATTGAATCTGTGCACATGAGTAATAGCACAGATTGAAGGTAGCCAGGTTAAGTGACGGATCAACTAATCAGTTCAGTAACTAGCTGGCTAGCTATCTGATGAACCATTGTGAACTCAATTTATGACGGTATTTATGAATAACAAATAAATGTTGCTTTCCATGTGTTTGTATTTGTTCCAGAGTTAATAGAGAGCGCCATGTACCTGTTCAGGGCGACAGGTGACCACATCTACCTGCAGCTGGGCCTCGACGCACTGGAGTCCATAGAGAGGATCGCAAAGACGCCCTGCGGATACGCCAGTGTAAGTCTACCTTACAACAAAGTGTCATTTCAACATGTTCCTCTGAGACACAGAGACCATACTTTAATCTGAAGATGATTTGTTTATAAATGTGTAATATGTATAAATTCTGTGAAACCATCGACTGTATATAAATATGGCGACATGACCGCTCTGGTGGCTGGCTGCAGTATAGGTCATAAATCCCGCCCCCCCCCATGTTAGCGGATGGGACATGGACCAAACTAAAAAAATCACATCAAATAAATCTTTCCCAAAGATGGTTTCTGTTATTTTAGGTTGTTCTTATCATGCTGATGTTTGTCCAAGTGCTCATTTTTCTGATAAGTTTGTTTTTAATTAGTTATATGACAATATAAAAAGGGGCTGTGACATCATGATTGTTAGCTGTCACAGCCTCTCTCAAACCTCCGTCAGCTAGCAGGACGGCCAATAGACAACATTTAGCCCCACTAGATGTCAGCAAACAACTATTTTCTATGTAAAGATATAGTGGAGTAATGGCGTCACACTCCCTCCTCGTGTTGTAATCCGAGTTTCTCCATTCTGTGTTATTGTAGCTGCTCCAGCTGTGCGTGCATGTTGGTGCATGTGAGTCCCTCCTGTCTGTTTCTAACATGACGGCCGCATCACAAACTTTCTCAAACACTAAAATATGTTTCTCTTAACGTTTGAGGTGAGAAATAGGCAACGCAGGAACAGAATCCTGTTCCATGTTTGATCAGCTCTGCCCAGTTTGATAGCTTCTATATAGCTATCTGAATTTCGTGAGTCTGTTCAGGGGCTGCTTTTTTTTTTCTTCAGCTTTATTGAGTAAACAACGTGCACATATGTTTTGGTTTGAGATGTTGGTGCTAGTGCAACATTTAGTGGGGCTGAATGTCATATATTGCACCTTTAAAGCATGCCATGTTACAGGTACATGTTTACCACGTTCAGATGACTTTTCTTAATCAAATTGTTTCAGTGCAAACTAAACATACTGCATTTATAATACATCCAATGATCCTTATTCTTTACTTTTTTGTCTTGAGTGAAATCAAACAAACAAAAAAATATAACTTTTAAACAAATAATAGAAGCGTTGGCAGAGCTGATCTTTGACTGTTTAAATAAAGTATTCCTGATGTTCCTGCAGGTTAAAGACTTGCGAGATCACCAGCTGGACAACAGGATGGAGTCCTTCTTTCTCGCTGAAACTGTCAAGTACCTTTACCTGCTGTTTGACCCCGCCCACTTCCTGCACGGCGGGGGGGCAGAGGGGGATGGGTCCTGGGAGGAGGGGGGGGAGGAGGGGCAGTGTGTTTTAGGGGCAGGGGGGTTCATCTTCAACACGGAGGCTCACCCTCTCGACCCAGCGGCGCTCTACTGCTGCAGTCGTCACGCCCAGGACCGACAGGAGCTCCGCGACATCCTGCTCAGCCTATCACGGCCTCGGGAAATGTCAGCCAGCCAATCAAAAGCGCCCACCAAGCGGACTGAAGACCCTCTGCCTGGCCAATCAGACAGCATCGCTCTGAAACCAGGCGAGAAGAAGACCGCCCCCCTGCTGTCCTGTCCCGTTCAGCCGTTCAGCGCTCGACTCTCCATCCTGGGACAAGTTTTCACCGATAACACCTGAAGTCTGAGCTCCTTCCTGTCGCTAAAACTCTGACATGGTGGGTTCATCTTAGAGGCATCATGGTGACCAGCAGGTGAAGAAGTCAGTTTTAAAACCTTCCAAAAATGTCAGCTGGACAAGAACTAAAGCAAACCAGAATATCTGAAAATCACAATCAGAGTGATAAAGTTTAGACATGACAGCAGCACAGATTTATCCAACCTAAAGCCAGTTTAAGTTGAATTCCTACACAGATATCATCATCCATAAGAAGACTTTTTTGTACTGTTTGACTGTCTGATCTTTGTGCAGTGTTGACTCTGTTGCGCTATTTAAATTAAAAGTAAAGTATATTTTTATTTATTAGAAATGTGTGATTTCACGTTTGTCATGTTTTAATTGTTTATTACTGGTATGAAGCTGTTGCCTTCATACTGGTGTGGGCGTCTACATTGAGCTTAGAGGTCGTTCCATCACAGACAAAGAAAAACAACAAAAAGTCGAACATTATCACATGGCCGATTCAGTCCCATACTTAGATCACATGATAACTAACCATTCACTATGGGAGACTATGAGACCTGTTTGAAAGCTTAGAAAAAGCTAATAAGTGGTGCTTGAGCTGAGATTATTTTGTCACATAACTGCCATGCTCAAATGGTGAATTTAACAAGCTACAGTTTCTCTCTTTTTTTAAATCGAAATTGAAATTTATGTAAGTTCTGCAATCAATAACAGAAACAACTAAAAATGAATTTACTGTGGAAAATGCATGTGAATGCTGACAGCTGAAATAAATCCCAAAGCATTGCTGTAAATACTACAGACTTTTCCAGCATCCCCTACTGTACAACTTTTGCAGAATTTGGTTAACATGGCATATTACATTTAAGAGATATGGCAGTTAATAAGTAGTAGGGTGGTGTTTCACTAATGGCCACAAGGTGGGGCTATTGGTGCCATGGTTCAGTATACCATGGAGAGAACTTGTGTACCAAGTTTCATTTTATTATAGACAACATAATTGCAGAAATATCATGTTATAATGTTACTTTAGCGCCCCCTGTGTGTAGAATTGTATGAAATGTTATACAGTTGTGCACTTTGTGACTTTATGGTCATCAAATTCCAAAATTTGGTTGCAATCCAATTCAGTATTGAGGAGTTATGGCCCGTTATGCGCATCAGGCCACGCCTTTAAAAGTTTGGTAACCAATTACAGACAATCGGTAAGTCATTTCCAAAAAGTTTTGTTCAGGGTCATCTAAATATGGTATGTACCAAGTCTGGTGAAGATTAAATGAAATATGTGCCAACAGAAGCAAAAAACGAGTTTAACAAAGAAAAGAAGAAAGCAGAAATGGGCGTGGCCTATATCAGTCGTCATCATCCAAGGAACACACTTCAAATATTGTTCTGGTAGGCGTCATGGTTCATGAGTTATTAGCCAAAATGTTAAACACACAATAACTGACCACATGGTGGTGCTATTGAACCCATGTTTTAATATGTTAAGCATTTCACATGGGACACCTGTCCATGAAGGATGAATACTTACAGGCCCATCTCCAAGTTACCCTTTGTAGCCGAAATTTTAGAAAAGTCATTGCTCAGCAGCTCACAACTGCAATAGATGAGCATAATATCTGATAAAGAGAGTGTGGTCCTATTCTGTTTGCCTTGTATATGCTTCCTTGTGGACAGATGATAAGACACTTTAAAAAGGTATCTCCTATCACTGCTACACAGATGATATTCAATGCCAAATTGTCAGTTTTAAATAACTGCCTATACGTTATAAAAGATAATGGATGGCGGATAATAAGTGTCACTATGTACCAGGCTTGACTCTCCAACATGTCAAGTGTCTGATTTGTTTTGTTTTTTTCCAGCTGAAACATTGAAAAGCTAAGGCCTATTGTTTCTGTGTGTTGTTAATTGTGTTAAATCATGCTTTTATATCGTCCCGTCTTGACTACCGTAACTCTCTTTTCACCTGCCTCAGCAAAACATCCCTGGATCATTTACAAGTGGTCCAAAATGCTGCTGCTAAACTCTTGACCAGATCCTCCAAAAGGTCTCATGTGACACTGATTCTGACTGCTCTTCACTGGCTGAATAGCTGAATATATATATATATATATATATATATATATATATATATATATATATATATATATATATATATTATAATGCCTACGACCCCTTTAACAACACATCCTGTTTGACCTCAAACAACAAACAAACAAAACAAAAACAACGTATATATCCTGTACCCTGCGCTTCTATGCCCATGTTCCTATCTGATCATCCATTTTTATATTTGTTAGTGAGTTACTTTTAAAAATGTCAGTGTTCTGTGTTTTCAGTTCCTCGCTGCAACTGTTCCATAAATTCACACCTTTGACTGAAACAATGATTTTTTACATTAGTCCTCACTTGTTGTTTTTCATCTCAAATCATGTCGACTTTCTCTCATTTTAAACAACTTTTGGATAATTTCAGGGATGAACTGATTTTTTGCCTCCATACATAATTTGAAAATCTTTAACTTTTAGAGCCTTTCATTGAATAAACAGTGAGTTTGTCAGTTCTCTATAAGTAGTTTTGTTTATAATCCTTATGGCTCTCTTTTGAAGTATGAAAATTGGATTAGTATTTGTTTCATATGAATTTCCCCTCCAAGTTCTGTATGGGACTATAAGGGAACAGTATAAAGGATATTTCTGGAACACAATACAGGTCCATCAAAATTAAAGACATTAATTGTACGTTAAACATGACATGAACATGTTATCTACACAGTATCAGTCTGTATGCAGTGTTAAAGCTTTAGTTGTGTAATTGTTTGGAGCTGCCAGAAGGAGGCAGTATAGGAGCTCTAAGCAGCACCAAAGTGTTTAATCATCATCAGACAAATATGTGGTTTTTTCAGCCTGGGGTTCAGGATCCTGCAGGGACCTCCAGAGATCATTTGGGGGATCATGAAATGTAGAAATTGTAAGATAGCTGAAAAACATACTTCCATCACACAAAACTATTTCCCCTTTTTCTGATGTCTACCCCATGTTTCATGTGAAGAATAAGTAGTTTTCAGCCTCCATGTTGTATCATTCAAGGCTAAATGATCTTGTATGACGACATCTGGACTCATATTTCTGTTTCCAGGATGCTCAGGAGACATGAAACAATCACCTTAATGAGAAAAGATTATTTGTTTCACTCACATAGTAGAAAAATGAAGATAAAATGGTGAAAAGCGGTATTAGCGTCTTTTGCTCTTCTGCTTCCATAGTCTCAGACCCACTGGTCTAAATTACAGACTAATTAACCACCAAACAGATTTATTCTGGTTTTAAATGAGTCAGAAAGTCACTCAGGGTTGAGCCTGACTAATGTCTCAATGTTCACTCAGACAACCACCTGAATATACTACAATTCACTTAAAGCTGCTATAATCAATATATTGGAGGAAAAAAAATCTGAAACCAAAAGGGAGACATTTATATTTTAAATTCTTTGGTTTTGCAATTTTTAAAATAAATACCATTTCATCATCCTCTTATGTAGCAGGAGTCCAGTGGTGGAAGAAGTATTCAGATCCTTTAATTAAGTAAAAGTATAAATACTGTAGTCTAAAATACTCCATTACAAGTAAAAGTAAAAGCATGGAAGTATAATCAGCAATTTGTACTTAAAGTATCAAAAGTAAAAGTACTCACTATGCAGACTGGCTTCTTTTAGTGTTATATTATTACAGTTTATTATATAGTTTGTTTTTTATCACTAATAAATACATGTAAGATCATTTTAAGGCTGTATTCATCAATGTGGAGCCAGTTTCAGATACTTTGGGTAGATTCATAGTAATAGTACTACATCATATTATATAAGTGTACCATATGTTTTATTATTATTATTATTATTATTATTGTTATTGTTAGCATTAATAATAATAATAATAACTCACTAATGCAGTCCAAAGTGCATAACACATTTTTAAAAAGAAAAGAGACAATTTAGAATATTCAATATGTTATTTTATGTAAAATCTTCATCTGAAAAGTAACTAAAGCTGTCAAATAAATGTAGTGGAGTAGAAAGTACAATATTTCCCTCTGAAATGTAGTGGAGTGGAAGTATAAAGTAGCAGCACATGGAAATACTCAAGTAAAGTACAAGTACCTCAAAATTGTACTTAAGTACAGTACTTGAGTAAATGTACTGAGTTACTTTCCAGCACTGCTGGAATCCTTATTTCCATGCAGAAAAACAAATCTTTTCATAAAGCGATAACGTGTCGTTCTGTCACAGGCAGAGCAGACGGTCACACTGAGCCTGATAGCATCCTGCTACACAACACAAGAGCCACAGACTCTGAACAACAACCCACATTAGCTTTCCTGCTAAAGTCTCCTTCTTATCTAACTTACAAACAGGAACACGTCTTGTCCTGCAGCTTAGCTTGTTGAACGCGCCACCAAACAAACATTCACCAGGGAAAAGTGCCCCGCTAACATCAGTTAGCAGCTGATAGCTAATTAGCTGCTCCGCTGCAGCACATTAAACAAATGTCAAAGGTCACATGGGACCTGTTAGATGCTGGTTTGGTTCTTACTTTTCAACACCACTGCTAACAACTCGCTGTCTGTCCATGACTTGTAGCTACAGCAGTTTGTTTACTCTGTTCTTTGAGCCTTCACACATTGTCATTTGGTGTTTTTTGCTTTACTTTTGACTGCAAAGAGTGATGATTACATGTGATTTCAACTGGACTTCGATTTTTCCACACAGGACTTGACGACCCTTAGCCTAACTTAAGGTGTATTGTTGTGGCTTTTCACTGAACTACCCCCGCTTTGGGAGTGAGTTCCTGAACCAAACCTTTACTTCATGATGGAGATACAGCTGGTTGGTAGCAGATATGAGGTAGCAGTTGGTAAAATTGTTAAAGGCCCTGCACACCTACACAGGTGTTTCAGTTAATCGGCTTCATTAGACGTATGCTCAGGTTCAGGTGGGGAGTTCTGCTGTAATTATGAGCTCACTGGGCTCCATGTTCTAACAAAAATGATAAAGTTATAACTTGTCTTGTCTGACAGATGTAACAAAGCTAACTGGACCGTCAGGGAGTGTGGGTTTACAGCCACAACTATACAATGTTTTCCAAATCTGTCCATATGAAGGATGAGTTTCTGTTTAATGGAGGTTTAATTGTCAGAGATGTGACAGGAAAGTTTCACTGTGTCAGTTATTGGAGGTCAGTGTGGAGAAAATCTGACTGGATTTAGTTCTGACTCTGGTTCTGTTTGTCATTTAGCTTCAGCAGAAATCCCCTCCTCTGTCATTCAGGGTGGGACTCCCTCTCTCCTCCTCCTCTCCTTTTCTCATCTTTCATCACCTCTTTTGTTTCCTTTCTTCTCCGCTTGTTCCCTCCTCTGTTTTTTCTCCTCTACTTTATCGTTCTCTGCTAATTTTCTTTTCTCCTCCTCCTACATCATCATTTCATCCTCTCTTTCCCCTCTTTTTTTCTCCACCTTCCCTCTCTTGCCCCCCCCCCATTTGGGTGGGGTTCCTCTCTTTTATTTGACCTTTTCATTGCTCCTCCATCACTCTTCATCCCTCTGTATCCCCGTTCCTCCCTCCATCCTTTGATTCTCTTTTGTCTCTTAAAATGTTTATTGTCTCTTTTCCATCACTATCTCTTTCTGTTTTTGCCCCCCTTTTACTCTCAAACCTTACTTGTCTTCTTCCTCCTTCACTTCCTTTCTTCCTCCCCTTCCTCCTCTATCCCTTTAGCCTTTCCTTCTTTAACTCCCCTATCACAATCCTTTCATCCCTTTTTCCTCCTTCCTTTTCCTTTCTTCTTCATTTCTACTCGTCTCTTTTTTCTTACCGTTTTACCTCTCTTCTCTCCTCTTCTCCTGATCCCTTTCTCTCTCCCTTAATTCCTTTCCTTCGCTCTGCCCTAGACTCCTTCTTTCTTATTCTTCTGTATACTGTCCACTTTCCTTCCATATTGTTCCTTCTTGCTTTTTTACCCCTCCTTTAGCTCTCTATTCTCCTTCCCTTCATCACTCCTTTTTAACTCTTTTCCTTCCTTCTTCCATCTCTCGTTGGGTCCACCTGATCTGTTTCCCCTCCTTTACTTCCTTCCTTCCATCCTTCCTTCCTTTATCCATTACGTCTCTTTGCCTCCTCTCCTCCTCTCCTCCTCTCCTCCTCTCCTCCTCTCCTCCTCCTCTCCTCCTCTCCTCCTCTCCTCCTCTCCTCCTCTCCTCCTCTCAGGGTGTGTCTCTGGATGTGTCTGTATTGATGAATGCATCATGACTAACTGCTGTTAATGTGTACTTGAGTTTATTCCAAACAAGACTTAAAAACAGATGAGAACAATTCATACTTCATATACTCCTCTCTCCACTCCACTGTCACTCTACTCAGTTCTACTCTGTCTCTATTATCACTCTATGTAGCATTATAACTTGGCCTTTTCATCATTTTAATCTGTTATACTTTATTGTTATGATATACGTGCACTTTGTTAAATACTTTAAACTCTACTTTTAAACTAAAGAACAAGGAGTCCCCCCCCACTTAACTTTTTACTTTCACTGCACCACCATCAGATAAAAATTGTAATTTTATGACCAAATACCTGCATAGCTAATGCCATTCCCATGATCCTCAGCTGTACTTTGTGTTTAGTGATCATCTGACAGTGTTAACATGCTAACGTGCTAAACTAAGACGCTGATTATGGTAAACAATATTCCTGCTAATCATTAGCATTTATTTTACATTCTTCTATTTTTCTTTTTCAGTGCTCTCTGTATAGGACTGCAACTAACAATTATTTTCATTATTGCTTAATCTTCTGATTATTTCTTCTATTAATCGTTTTGATCTATAAAACATCAAAACAGCGAAAAAATGTCCAATGCTATTTCCTAGAATCGACGATGTCATCAAATGTCTTATTTTATCCAAACAACAGTCCAAAACCCAAAGATATTAAATTTTTCTGTAATGTAAAACAAGGAAAAGGAGCAAATACTCAAATTTGAGAAGCTGAAACCATCAAATTTTGGGCATTTTTGCTTAAAAAAAGGGCCTGAACGATTCATCAATTATTAAGATAGTTACCAATTATTTTTCTGTCAATTGACTAATCGTTGCAGCTCTATCTCTGTACATCACTTTGTAAATATTTATTTTTGAAGTGTTCAAACAGAGCCTCTCCACACTGAACTATTATAACAGTAAGACAAATGTGGTGATGCAATCTGCCTCAGCTGCTCTGTTTCCTGTAGTGAAGTCAGTCAGAAGGGGATTTACTGCAGCTCAGCACCAACGCATCAGTTTTAACTGTCTCAGACTTTTTATCCAGTGAAACACAGTGTTAAATTCCTTTAGATGAGTACAGAGGTAAATTTCAACCACTTAAACGGCATCCATGACACCAACACCCTCCCCTCTAAGACATGTCATTTCCTCAGGTTCTAGTTTGCATGAAGACCATGTTAGACTTTTTGGTTTGTGGCCCAAAAGTCTGCGATCACAATTTTTTGGAATTTAAAGGAGAGAATTTGTAGGAAGAGAAAGGAATTAACTTTTTAACAATATGACTAACAATCAGTTCATTACATTAAACCCTTTGAGACTCAGATAAGCCTCACGTTCACCATGCAATTCTGTCTGCCACCGTAACTAACGGAAAGAAAGCCCTCTAGAAATCAGTAGGCTACCAGCCCTACAGCCACAGAATACTGGATCAGTATCCAATCAGGCTGATCTACTTGTTCATATGAAAATCAACAGACAGAAAATGTGTTATCATGTCTCCGTTGCGCAGTTTCTTTCTTTTTGTAAAAACCTAAACATGTTACCAGCCCAGTTCACTTTTCTCAACACATACTAAAGAATTTCAGAGTTTAGCTTGGCTGTACACTGTAAACTCTTGCTCCTTATCCAGATAAGAAATCAAATACAAATTGGATATTAATACAAGGTGGAAATGAGGGCTAAGGGCTTAACATCAACTCTTTATCTCTTTATATTAATCATAAAATACATCTACATCTTTGTGATGTCACTAAGATGTGAAATGTGGATCCACTTGCTGTAGGTCTGCAGCAGAGGGAGGTTTAAGTGTCCTGCTCGTATACCTGGAAACCAGGAAGACCAGGAAAACCATTGAAACCAGTTGACACCGTGAGACAAGTAACAACATTTGGCACAGACGAGACCAGTGACACCAGTAAAACCAATGAACCCAGACAGAACCAAAGACACCAATGAAATTAGTGAGACCATTTACCTGTGAAACCAGTTAAACCATCAGTGAAGCCAATGAGCCCAGTGAAACCAATGCAACTAAACCCAGTGACACAATTTACACCTAGGAAACCAATAAATACCTCCAAAGACCATAGACACCAAACCAGTGTAACCACAGACCAGTTAAACCAATTCAACCAATAAAACCAGCAAAACCAACAAACCAGTGAAACCAATGGACCAAGTAAGAACCAAAGATTCCAGTGAGCTGTGAAACCAGTATAGCCAGTAAATCATAGATCAGTGAAACCAGTAGAACCAGTTAGATTAGTAAATACCAGGAAAACCAGTTTAACCAGTGACACTAGTGACTCCAGTAAGGACAAGTGACACCAGTGAAACCAGTGTGACTAATTAAACCAATAAAAACAGAAATCTGGTGAAACCAATTAACCCACTAAGACCAGTAACAACACTGACATACTGTAGATTAAAGCAGTGATAACAGTGAATCCAGTAAGACTCCAATCAAACCAGTTCCCCAGCTGTGTGAGCACTGGGCGAGGTGTTTGCAGACTGGCGAGCGTTGTGAAGGTTTGACATTGTCTCTAAGGAGTGGTCAACTTCCTGTACTAATGACATCATCACCGAGCATGTGCAGTACAGACAAGTCCACGAACACATGATGATGATTCTGTGCACTCGTTCCATGCACACACACACACACACACACACACACACACTATGTATTGGTCTGCTCAGCTGTTGCATAATGTTTGCATGTGCGTGTCATTTGGCTCAAGGTCCAAACTAATCATACTCTAAAAGGCTGAGAGGGTCCACACCCACACACACACACACACACACACACACACACACACACACACACACACACACACACACACACACACACACACACACACACACACACACACACACACACACACACACACACACACACACACACACACACACACACACACACACACACACACACACACACACACACACACACACACACAGGCTCATCTGTTAGCCATTACCAGCCAGTCAATGACAACAGAATCACATGGGCTGGGCTCACTGCACTCACACACAATCACATACTATTCACATGATGTATGGATATGTGTGTGTGTGTGTGTGTGTGTGTCGGCCCGTCACAGAGCAGCTGGGAGGTACACGGAGGATTTCACATCAGCCCAGTTTACCATCACTCCCATTATGTGTCTGAAGGGGAATTCCATTCAGACCTCCTCCTCAGAACTGTTATTTATTCTTGTCTTGCAGTGCTGGAAAGTAACTAAGTACATTTACTCAAGTACTGTACTTAGGTACAGTTCTGAGGTACTTGTACTTTCCTTGAGTATTTCCATGTGATGCTACTTTATACTTCCACTCCACTACATTTCAGAGGGAAATATTGTACTTTCTACTCCACTACATTTATTTGACAGCTTTAGTTACTTTTCAGATGAAGATTTGACACAATGGATAATATAACAAGCTTTTAAAATACAACACATTGTTAAAGATGAAACCAGTGGTTTCCAACCTTTTTGGCTTTTGACGTCTTACAAAAAGCAGTGTGTAGTCGGGGTCACATTTCAGATGTCTATGAGTTGTTAACAGCTCCTCGCTCTGCTGCCACAAAATTCAACATTTTAAATAATGTAAAGAGTGAGGAGATAGAATGTATAGCACAGGAGGCCCCACCATCACCCTGATCCATCTCAAAGCTCATTTTTCTGTTTTCCACAAGTCCAGCTCTTTAATAGTTTTAGTTTCTATTGAGCTCATTTGATGTAAAGTTGTGTTTTATCAAACTGAGTGACAGGTAGTATTATTCCATCATAGGAGTACTTTAAGGCTTTAGGTTTGATTCTAGCGTGTTTTAATATTACAGTTGTTTCTGATTGGTTACCTGCAGGGATCAATACTGAGTCACATGTTCAAACTCTTCACACAGTCGACACAACAGCAACAATTATGGAGCAAACTGTGACACATTTGCATTGTTTTGACACAGAAAGCATTCAGTGACTACAGCCTTCAAATGTCCTCAATACTTTTCTCACTCAAACACAAACAAGCAACTAAACATTTGACACATGTTTACATCCTCACTTCCAAACTCTGCAGTTTCTGTTCAAACACTAACATGTATTCATACGGACAGCAATCTGCCAAATCATAACCACACTGAAATACATCTATATTCAACCAAAAAACAAGACGTGCTGTCAGAAATAAAGCCCACTGAAAGCTTTCCTGCTGCATTTCTATGACTGGTTCCTGTAGAATACACTGTAGTACGTTCTATAGAGAGCTACACATCTGACTGGATTTACACTATATACACATTTCTGACACTATCAACCATTAAAAACTACATATACACAATAAAACAGTGATGTAATAAAAAGATCCTCATGTGCTGCCTGTTGTTAGTGTTTTTATCTCAGTGTGTCTGATTGACACATGAGTTGTTGTGTTTGTGTGTTTGTGTGTAAAATGAGCTGCTGTGTGCAGCAGCGTGTTGGTGAAGTTTAACATGTGGACTCAGAGTTGAACCGAGCAGGGAACCAAGTGTAAAAAACTGTAACTGCAGATAAAATTAGTCTTGTCTTGCGTATAACCTTCACACTCTCACTGGGAATTGATTGGATTTAATATGACTATTTTGATTTTGGACTGAGACATTTTACAGGATAACAGACTCTGTTTCCATAAAAACTTTGATGATGTAAAAACTGGATGTCATCCAGTTCATAAAAACATTCAAAATTCAAAATGTATAACATGATATTAAATCAAGAGCATAAGTTAGTAATTTGTGCACACTAATTATTAATTTGAATGCATGAGTTATTGAACTCACAATATATTATTTTCTCTCCATTACACGAGATCTATGACTGACTGAAATGTGAACCCAGTCTCACAATCTGCGTACAAATAATACAGCTTTACACTTTCAAAAGGTGTGCAGTGCATACGCCAAAGTCCATTTTTGCGTGCAGGTGATATGCCAATTTAATGCCGCATTTTTAACCTTTTCGTGTGTCATTTAACGCCATTGGTTAGGTACAAAACCCCCATTGGTTATGTTCAGGCACAAAAACCACTTGGTTAAGGTTAGGGAAAGATCATGGTTTGGGTTAAAACACTAAAATGCAGTAAAAATGTCAAAAATGCCGGACGTGACATTAAAAATCTCCGTTAAAATACCCGCACATGACGGTAAAAATGTTCGGTTGGTGGTCTTGAACAGTGCTCTTCTGCTGCTTTGCAGCTTTTTGCCAGCTGATTATCTAGCCATCCACCCAACCCGCCTCCTCCTAATGAGGCAAAAATCACCTTATACTGTAAAAGGAATGTCTTATTATATGATGTCACTTCCTGGGAAGGATTGGCGTATCACCTGCATGCAAAATTGGTCCTTGGTGTGTGCACTGTACATAATGTGAAAGTCGTGTTATTTGTACGCAGATTGAAGAGAACAGGCTGGAAATGTTGTGCAGGATAAAAAGTATTATGAGAGCAAAATAAATAATGTCTGGATTCTACTAAATTTTTCTGGCTTAATATTTTCCAGATGAGATTAAAGTTGTTTGGACTTGTGTACCTCTTTTCTCGAATAGTGCAAGCTGGTTAAAAGCACTACATGTGTATGTAAGCCTCCAGACAATAGCAGGAGGCTGGTCAAATGTAATGCTCCACACATTTATGCATGTGTCTGTGTTTCACTTCACTTCCTTGCACAAGTAAAATAGAGTCAGATTCACATTCGACTTCTTTCACGGAAGATATTTTGACATGTCACAGTAGGAAAAGCACAGTTGTAAATAATCAAATGAATGATGGCTGAAATCCATTTAGCTGCTTTAGTTTCAGGGTCCTGGCATTCATTCTGAACACACCTTCACTCTTTACCAGAATAATGTCATTATGGTACCTTGACATCACTTGTTCTAGTACAGCATTAATGGGCTTGCCCCCCTCACTTTTCAAAATCCTATTTTTGTCCCCTTCACTTTTAGTTTCAGGTTGATTGAAATCTCTGTAAACAGTGAAGAGAAGGTCGATTTTTTTCTTTTTAGTCCTGAGTTGTATCTGCACTCTTCCTTTTCAACCCTAACCTCCAGCAATAAGGTAGGGCAGCCTGTATGTAGCCTGACAGGCAAGACCCAGGGAAAAACATCCAATTAATATTCTGCTGAAGACTCTAGACAGTGGGTAAGGCAGTGAAGCCCAGTGTTCTTTGTAGTAAAAACACAAATACTATACTAACCATAGTAAAGTATTACTAACCATATTATCCATCATAAGGTATAAGGCCTTTTCCAAGACGTTAATGCATTAACAATACAGATGTTTAAATAAATAAATATATAGGTAACTAACTACCACTTCTGAAACCAAACCTACACTGTTGACTGGAAAAGGAATAAATAATCTGAGCAAACATTCACACTGTGAGCAACAACTTCAGCATCAGTCCTTTCATTCCTCACAGAGCTGTGTGGAAAAAGAAACTCGGTTTATATTTAAATGCATAATTCTTTCCCTGCTGATTGATTTGACTTTCATACATTAAGTCTTTTCACACCAACTCTGCAGAGACCTGTTTTCTCTCCCTCAGGAGCTCAGTCTGTCTCACTCTGGAGACTCCTCACATCAGAACAAACATGAGTAAACTTGTTTTTGGCTCTTCTCCACCTGCCAGCTGGATCAGACTGCAGGACAAAAGAACAACTGACACCAGACGCTCCGACTCCACCCTGCAAGTTTCACATATCTGGAAGAAAGATCTTACAGGAAATTCACTAAAGCTTTGTTGCGAGTCTTGTCATTTATTCTTTTGATTGTTATCTGTGTTTTTTGTCACTGTGACGTTTGTTTGTTTTCACTGATTTTACTGTAAAAGAGATCTTGTTCTCAGTGTGTTTTAAATTAAAGTGGATAAATTCATGAACAATAGTTTGTAAAGTGAAAACTGGAGAAGTCGATTCCAGACATTCAAAGCATCTCGATCTCTTTATCTGAAATTTGGCAGGAATTAACACATTTCTCTGAATCTGTTCACTTAAACCAACTAAGTTCCAGAAACCAAAGGTGTTTTAATTTTATTTTAGTCTTTTGATGAAAATGTACATTAGTTTTTGTCACATATTAGTCATTATTATTATCATTATCATTATCATTATCATTATCATTATCATTATCATTAGTTTTAGTTTCATTTTGATTAGTGAAATGTTATCCTAATTTTTGTTTTAATTTCACGTCCACTAAGCAAACTGATGCTGCGTTTATGTCATATCAGGGTGATCGTAAGAGTTTCAGAGGACAGAGGATCACTCAGGATCTAAATTATCTAAATTATTAAAGTAGTAAATAAAAGCTGGTCCTGGACGATCTTGGCTTAGTCACTGATCTTTTAAAATGCTAAAAAACACCTCTGACCTGTGCTCTTCACTGCAGAGCAGCTGATCATTCAGATGCTGTATTCAGTCATCTGTTCACTGTCTGGGCTTTGCTTGAGATGAGCAGATAAAACATCAATTTTCATGCAATAATATTCCTTTAGTGAACACTGAGAGGAAGATTTGATGGCTGACAGCTGACATTAGTCCTGATTCAATCCTGTCGATGACCTACAAACACAAAAGCTGCCTGAAATAACGTTAACTAGCATCCAACTAGCATTTTGTCACTGCTTCTGTTCTAATTTTCAGAGGGACTGTAAATAAATTTAGTCCATAAATTTACATAACTTACTTTTGTCCTTACAAGAACTACCTGTAGCTAACGAAATCCTATCCTATCCTATTTCAGATCGACTTCAGTTTGTACATGTTAACGATGAATCCTCCATCCACGCAAAAGTTAGACACGGAGTTCCACAAGGTTCTGTGCTTGGACCAATATTATTCACCTTATATATGATTCCTTTAGGTAATATTATTCAGAAACATAAATTTTCATTGTTATGCTGATGATACCCAATTATATTTATCAGATGAATTAAATCAGTTAACTAAACTTCAAGTGTGCCTTAAGGACATAAAGACCTGGATGAGCTGCAATTTTCTGCTACTGAACTCAGATAAAACTGAAGTTATTGTGTTTGGCCCTCAACACCTTAGAAACACATTATCTAATGACATAGCTACTCTGGATGGCATTACCTTGGCCTCCAGCTCCACCGTAAGGAATCTGGGAGTTATCTTTGACCAGGATATGTCCTTCAGCCATCATATAAAACAAATTTCAAGGACTGCTTTTTTTCACCTACATAATATAGCAAAAATCAGGCACATCCTGCCTCAAAAAGATGCAGAAAAACTAGCCCATGCATTTGTTACTTCTAGGTTGGATTATTGTAATTCTTTATTGTCAGGCTGCCCTAACAAGTCTCTAAAGACTCTCCAGCTGGTCCAGAATGCAGCTGCACGTGTACTAACAAAAACTAGGAAAAAAGATCATATTTCTCCTATTTTAGCTTCACTACATTGGCTTCTGGTAAAATCCAGAATAGAATTTAAAATACTTCTCCTTACTTATAAAGCTCTTAATGGTCAGACACCATCATATCTTAAAGAGCTCATAGTACCTATTACCCCACTAGAGTCTCCAAAAGTAGAATGGGAGGCAGAGCCTTCAGCTATCAGGCTCCTCTCCTGTGGAACCATCTTCCAGATTCATGCTTTGTTTTCATTCTAGAAAGACTGTCAATGGACATTTTTCATCACTTTTCATTGATGAAATTAACACTTAAAATCGAAATTAACAAGTGTTTACAGATTACAGGCATCTCTATGATTAATAATGATTAATCTGCTCAAACTAAAGGATCACATTCAGATTAACCCACATTTCAGACATGTTTGATGTGTGAACTTGATAAAAACATGATGAAAAAAAAAAACCAAAGCAGCAAAAAGCATCGTCGTGTTCAGAGCTTCGAAGTTGGCGTCCACAGATGCAATTACAGCCTGTGAGTCTGTTTTCAGTCTTTCAGCCAAGTACATCACATCATAACACACACCCAGCTGTACCCACAGGCTCACATTTCACTGTACAACACATTCCTCACTGTGTGTGTGCTAAAGGAAGCAGAGGGGGTGAATATGTGAAACTGAATCCAGTGGGGTCACCATTTGCTCCATAACACCGACCTCATGTTGACAGTCTGCAGGGAGACCCGACACATATGTGTCCTGACCCCACACACACACATATACAGACCCACATATACAGATAAAAATATTTTGCAGTTTTGCTTATGTGATCGCCTTTTAGGAAATTATTCTTTGAATTCTGTATACGAGCTTACAACTACAGTACAGTTACATTAACTCAAACCTGACGACACACATGTACAGTTACATATACTTAACAGCTGATATAGGACACATCTTAATTTACTTATATAATTCTTCCTCTCGACTTAGTCCTTGCATGACCAAGAAATTGATCCGGTCTGCCATCATGAAGGACATTCCAGCGCTCTTATTTCTGTTCGAAGAGGCTTAAAGGAGGAAGCATCACCTCAACACTGCAGCTCCATACAACTCTATTTTACAATGACTTTGTTTTTATATTTACAATCTAGCTGAAAATAGATATTTAAACTGTAGTTCTGATTAACAAAGAAAAATTAAACAACTTTCATCATTTATTATGAAAATTTCTCTTTTCTTAACCTGCATCTTGTCTCAGTCAGCGAGTCAGCCTGAATTTATTCTTTATTGACATTTAAAGAGGACAAATGATGCACATTTCCAGGTCTATATTTATATTCCAACAAGTCCTCCAAATTAAACTCCAGATCCATGGTTTGATCATGTGACTCCAGAACAACATATAGGAGCGTTTTCTAATCTGGCGCCTCTATCAGCAGTAATCAGCAGGACGACATCATCTGTCTAAACCGTCACACATCACTGTTAAACAGTAATGATGTTTATGATGTGACAGCTGTGGTTCAGGTCTGGTTAGGTTCAGGTAAAGATCATGTTTGGGTTAAAATGATCACTTTGTTAAGGTCAGAGAAACATGTGGTGTGGGTTAAAGTTACTATTTCCTTAAAGTTAGGCCACCGTCGTTGTCATGGCAACAATAATAACCACAGGGTTAAGGTTAGGGGACGATTGTAGTTATGTTTTTTTGTTTTTTTTAAAGTTGCAGTTGGAAACAGGAAATGAACAGCGGCCTCCTGTATGGGCAGAAATATGTGTCACCAGAAACTGAATTTGAATCATTTACATTTGGATTTGAATTGCTCAACTTGAATAATTGCATTAAAAACCTGAATCTGAATCACATAATTTGAAACTGAATTTATTAGTTTGGAACTGAATTCCAATAAACTTGAACCTGAATGTAATATTATGAAATTGAATTCATTTGTTCTGAAACTGTATTTGATCCTCACTGAATATTCAGCTCTCTGTATACGTCCACATTCAGTTCTTGCAATTCAATTCAAACACACAAGCGGTTGTTGAAGAGCAATTGAGTGCAGATTCACAGAACTCCTTTTCAGCCAATCAGCAGCTACGTTTTTGACCATTTCCTTCACTCCCATTGATCCATGGAATTGTTGGGATTGATGCATGTTGAAGAACATTTCTTTTGAAATGTTACCATGGTCATGGAGTTGAATTTTCAGTGAGGATCAAATAATTATATTCAGTTTCAAGTGTTGGGCCTCATACTCCATGAGACAAAGGCAGGTCTGTTTGTTTGGTTGTGTTTACCACGCTAAACTGATTTGGGTTTGTCCAGCTACTTGGACTGCTTTGTGTTAGCTCGCCATCATGTGTGACCATGGGTTGCATTTTATTTATTGAAATCAGACCGTGGCTGACGTGGCTGACGTGGCTGACGTGGCTGACGTGGCATACGTTCACACGCCACGTCTCTGTGTAAATAGAAGCAAGTGCCACTTCTCATGATCGCTGAAATCTTTTGTTCTTTGGTGTCTCCACCCTCTCCTCTCTACTAACCCACTTGCACCCACACATTTGGAATTAGATAGAGACACGTGTTAATCTGGCGGACGCCATTAACCATTATCTCTGTTCAATCTCACAGTCATGTCCGCCATCTTGACTGACCTAACCCCATGTGGTTCAAGTCCGCCATCTTGTTCCTTGTCCATCCTCTCTCACACCCCCCTGCACACACACACACACACACACACACACACACACCTGTTAGTGCTGTATATTGTCTTGCTGATTATAACCATTGTTGTTCATTGTTGCTTGTGTTCAAAGTCGTAGTTGTATGACAGATGTTTGTTAATTGAAGTGTTATTGACATATAATTGATATTGCTAAGGTTTCCTGTGATTGTGTGTATAAATACTGTGATATCAGCTTGTTAACGGGGTCGGTGCTCCAATCCAAACCTTCACTGTTCATCCTGTGATGTTTGTATCTCAGATGTTGACATTCTTTGGTTTGGTTATTGGGCCCTGACTCTCAGGGTGATGCCCTGTTATTGATTCACATTAATCATTTTATTGATTTTTAATAATTATTGCTAATAACCAAACTTGCTCCTACCTGAGTACCAACACAAGTTTATTGGAATTCAGTTCAAAACTATTAAATTCAATTTTAAATTATGGTATTCACATTGAGGTTTTCAATGCAATTATTTAAGTTGAGCAGACATTTAGGTCACTTAGCATGACAGTGATGGTTTATTGTCAATAAACCATCAATAATGCTGACTATGACCCCTGATGGTGTCATTAGTAACTTTGTTGCAATGTTTTACATTTTTGACGCAAGTGTACATGAGTCACAAACTGTCTCAGTATCAGCTGGTCAATGACTCAGAGTGTTAGTCCATGCCAGACTTCCCCACATTTCAAACTTCATTGATAGAGACAGAGAGGGAAGGAGGGAGAGAGAAGGAGAGAGACAGAGAGGGAAGGAGGGAGAGAGAAGGAGAGAGACAGAGAGGGAAGGAGGGAGAGAGAGACAGAGGGAAGGAGGGTGAGAGAGAGAGAGGGAAGGAGGGAGAGAGAAGGAGAGAGACAGAGAGGGAAGGAGGGAGAGAGAAGGAGAGAGACAGAGAGGGAAGGAGGGAGAGAGAGAGAGAGGGAAGGAGGGTGAGAGAAGGAGAGAGACAGAGAGGGAGGGAGGGAGAGAGAGAGAGAGGGAAGGAGGGAGAGAGAAGGAGAGAGACAGAGAGGGAAGGAGGGAGAGAGAGAGAGAGGGAAGGAGGGAGAGAGAAGGAGAGAGACAGAGAGGGAAGGAGGGAGAGAGAGAGAGAGGGAAGGAGGGAGAGAGAAGGAGAGAGAGAGAGAGGGAAGGAGGGAGAGAGAAGGAGAGAGACAGAGAGGGAAGGAGGGAGAGAGAGAGAGAGGGAAGGAGGGAGAGAGAAGGAGAGAGACAGAGAGGGAAGGAGGGAGAGAGAGAGAGAGGGAAGGAGGGAGAGAGAAGGAGAGAGACAGAGAGGGAAGGAGGGAGAGAGAGAGGGAAGGAGGGAGAGAGAAGGAGAGAGAGAGAGGGAAGGAGGGAGAGGGAAGGAGGGAGAGAGAAGGAGAAACAGAGAGATGGAAATGGAGATAAAGAAAGGAGTGGCTGTATCTGTAACCACAACCACCTGGACATCCAGACAGAGATACATTTCCTCTGTACAGTGTGTGTTCAGAGTATAAAACCACTCCAGATAAATACTATCAAAGTTTTGAAAAAGCTTCTTCAGGCTTTGTGTCTCTGCTTGATGATGAAAAATGTTCTTTTCTGTTGGGGGACAACAAGAAAACGACATAAGTAGCAGCTCAGTTTGTTACCTGCTGCTACAAGGCAACATAACCTGCTAACATACATCTAACTGTATTTAATGACAAATACAGAACATTTAATATGTGTGATGTCTAAAAACTTCATGGAGCTTCTGACATGACTGCAGACTGGGTGTACACACACACACACACACACACACACACACACACACACACACACCTATTTTCCTATATAACCAGTTTTTAACCATTATTTTATCCCTTCTGTCGGGGGATGAGGTGTGTGCTTCTCGGGCCACGCCTGAGAGGAGTTGTTGTTGTTTGGGGGTGGTTAGGCACCTGGGACCAGCCGCAGCCCCCCCCCCCCAGAGAACTACTTACCAAGTGCAGGGTTGCCATTAAATTACTGAAAAATTAAAGTAACTGTTGCTGAAATTAACAGTTTGTTGCTGTTTTAACAAATACAGCATAAAACTATTATTCTCTACTTTTACAGCAAAGTCCTGTCAAAAGGTCTGCAGTGTTTATTACTGTTAATTTGCACTTTTCACAAGTGGCATACTTACAGATTTTTACTATAAACTGTAAAATGTACAACATACTACTTAACACACTATTGTGTAACCGACTACTAACAGGACTAAGGTGAGTTTACATTTTAAATATTTTTTTCCACAAACCTTGTTACTTGACATAATTACTCACTGACAGTATTTACAACAGTGAACAAACAGCCATTTGAATTGACTTTAAATGTTAACACAAATGATACGACTTCAAGGTATTTCTTTCAAACCGTGTCTCACTTTATTAACATTTTAAATGAATGATGTCAAACATTTATACACAATTAGAAAGTCATAGAAAACAAACAAAGCATGGAGCTCATTCAGGTAATTAAACATTCAAAAGTCATTTAAAAAGTAAATACCTAAACAAGTAGTGCAGTCTGTCTGAACATTGTACACAAATAAAGACATAAAACAACATGCTCCTCTAATGGGAGACTCAATAAAATGGGTCTAATTAAACACAGTTTGAAAGACTGTTGGAAATGTAAAAAAAGAAGGTACATACATGCATTATGGGAAAGTCCAACAGACTGATTGTGTGTGTGAGAAGGTTCACTGACTTATACAAAGTCCCACTCAGAGGTCCATTAGTTTCTTTAGTAGATTAACACACAAAGGCTGACTGATGTTCTGTATGACTTACTGGGGGTTGTCGTTGTCGGCGGCCACACTGAAGCACTGGGATGTTGCTGTAAATTGCTGATGTGTTCATACAGGCCACTATAGTACTAAATCTACTAGTACTTCAGCATAAAAGAAAACAATATCAGTTACAGAGTGGTACACACTACTCAGACATCAGTAGGACATTATCTAAATAAAATTAAGTCATTTGGAGATGTTGGCATATAAAACAAAGTAAAAAACTCACTGTGTAATTTGGAGCATCAGAACCAGACGTCCAGACGCTCTCAGACATGTTGACTTGCCACTGAAACAAGACATTATTTTAGAAACAGCACAGATGTAGCAAAACTAACTTACAAAACTTACAACTTACAAAACTTAAGTCTGATGCCTTTCTAATTTCATGAGATTAAATTCACGTTAGGAAAACTATTTGAGCAAAAACTCCAAATCAAGATTAGTCAATAAATCAGAAAGAATCTCACAGAATAGATCACAGGCTTAATAAAAATATATACAAGTAAAATCATTAATCATTATCATGACAAAAGTAAGAGCATACAGCACAATGCAAACTGATTGGAAATGTAATGTATCTTGTCTGTGCTACCAAGCAAAGCAAGAAGGAACTCACCTGTTGATTTGCTGGATGAAGACGGGTGAAAAATCAAACTCTGTCCAGGCAGAAATGTGCCAACTCTACTGTTGTAGAGAGCTGCTGCTACAATAGTGTGACTGTTTGCAGTAATCACACTAATTATCAGCCTTCACATTCAGTATTACATACACACATGCTGACACTCACAGTTTAGACATGAGAATGAAATGATTGTTTTTAGAACAATCCCAAAGGTTAAAACACATTACAGCATCATAATGTAAAGCTGTCTGTTCTCTTTTACTCTGTATCTCCTGATCATCACTGTGTCTCCCACCCCTCCTCTCCCTCCCTCCCCTCCCTCATTTGGTGACCCACTAATAGATAAATGGGCAAAAAGCTAATCTTGTCATTTGCATGTAATACAATTAAGAGCTTTTAAAACAATGACAAACGGAGGGAGCGGCGACATGTCAGTCAGCCTGGTCAGTGAGAAGGTAAAGACGGCATCAGCAAACCGTTTTAATGAAAAGTAATAAAACCATCAAATGTAATTTTCTCGCTGCCATTTGATCACTGATACACTCCTAGACTGTGACTCTCAAATAAAATCAAAGCCACTAATGTCCCTCTGTACTGCAAAAACCCCTCTATACCCCAAAAACCTGAAGGATTTGGGGTCAGAAAGACGATTGACGAGATAGGAAACAAGAAAAATGAAACATTTCTGCAACCCTTTCTGTCTTTTTACAATTACTTGCTGTTTTAATGTAAAATAAAGTTTCACCTGTGAGGAAGCTTTGCCAGAGTGTGAAGGAAGGTGATAAGAGACTCAGAGACCAAATGAAATGACACATAATCAAACTTACCTTAACAGCTGCACTGACTTCCTCTTTCATTTCTGCTCTTCCTCAAACCAACAACTCTCCCCTTAAATAGACCCTCCAATCTATCTGGGCACAACCATATTTCTATCAGGGGTGTTCTTTCCCTTATACCAACAACTGTTATATGACAGTGTGACTTGTATCAGTTAACATTGTTTACACACACATCAACCACAGCAGAGTCCTCACCGTAAACCAAAATAAGTACAAATAACAGAAATACTAAACCAAACATGTAACTAAATAAAATAAATGCCCCCATACTTGGTCATCACTGGTGATGTCAGCAAGATCATACAACCAGGAAGTGGTTCAGTTTGTCTCCTGGAAAGCATGCTGGGTATATGGTAAGTTACAACATCAGCATGTTAGCATGTTAGCATGTTAGCATGCTGTTGTCAGCATTTAGCTCAAAGCCACAGAGCCTCCAGCAACTGGCAGCAGCTTGTTAACAGCTCTGCAGCAAAGAGGAATAAGATATATCAGGCAAACAATACTAATACATACTTAGTAGGTCAAGGTTTTGGTCTTTTTGTTATTTGTTAACATTATATAATAGCACACTTATCATTTAATAAAAAAACAGGGGAGGCATATCAAATAATGTTTTAAGCACTGGGGAGGAACTTATTATGTTATGTTTTTGGCTTAGAGAAGGGACATACAACTTTAAATGGTTGCATTTTTGTATTTATGTTAAATGTGTTTTTTCTTCTATGGTGACGGAACTCAGAAAACGTTTCTGAGGAAATAAAACCATCGAACCTGCCTATTCTGTTTCTGTTGGAATGTGAAGGGTTAAATGAAAGAAGCCCCTTTTATCAGCCTATCAGAATTTTGCACCTCCACAGTTGCTGGGAAGAAAATGCTGCTTTCAGCTCTGTGATTGGTGGTCCAGCTATAATTTTACAGACAGCCAGGTAATTCAAATTGACCAATCATAACCATATCTTCCCTCTAAATGGGCGGGCTTTGTTGTCGCTTCTTTTTTACAAGTTCAGCCCGCTGTGGGCTGTGAATGGATCCCACCATTACCACCATTACCACCATTACCATACTGGTATACCTGTGCTGCGCCTAGTAGGCGGAGTCTGCTCAGAGTCTGACAGTTATCGCAGCTGGCAGATACATCAGATCTGCCGCCAAATTTCAGTGGCAAGAGAGCAGTGTTTATGTCACCACGACCACATGGACCATAGAAATATAAACAGACAAGAACTGATGAATGTCAGGCTCACATAAAATCATATTGTGAACATTTCTGTCCATGCTGGTAATTATTTGTCAGCTAGGAAAGCTACCATGGCTTTTGCCCTGTAGGCCGACATTGTTGTTTGTTTTATCAGCTGACAATTACGTGGCTGCTGCTGCTGGTTGACAGATTACACAGATTACAGGCAGATTATAATCCATTTAAACAGTTTTCCCAGCCTTCACCGTTATGTGTGCACCGGCGCACTGAAATAGAGCGGACACAATCACAAGCCAGCAGAAAAAACATATAAACAAGCCGGGAGTAACCATGGCTACTGAGGATTATCCATGCCCTTTTCAAGATTAACTTTTAATGAAAAGTTGGAGTTAATCTGCAAAGGAAGACCTACACCAGAGCTAATCTGTAAATAAAGAATATACAGTGGGGGTATTCCTGGATCTCAAAAAAGCATTTGATACTGTTGATCACAACCTATTATTGAAAAAATGACAAAGATATAGAATTAGAGGGGCAGCACTCTCTTGCTTAAGCAGTTACCTGGAGAACAGGTATGTGCAAATAAATAACTAACTCACAACTACTGAAGGTTACTTTTGGGGTTCCCCAGGGCTCAGTGTTGGGATCACTGTTGTTTATTTTGTACATAAATAATTATTATAATATATAATTATTATTATTATTTTGTTGTGGTAAGAATTTGGAGCAACTTTTGGCCACAGTGGAAAAATAACTGGAAATGCTGGAAAAAAGTTGGTTTGATTCTAACAAACTAACATGAATTTAATTAAAACAAAATGTATAATATTTGGGAATTGTTTAACTCAAACAGGAAACTCATGATATATTAAGTAGAAATAGAAAGAGGGTCTGAATTTAAATTTCTTGCAGTGATAATTGATAATAAATGATGGTAATAATTTTTGTTTTGAATGTTTTATTTTTGATTGATCTAATTGTGTATGCTGAACACTGGGGCGGAAAGTTGGAATATTTATGTTTAACATTAAGCTTATTGATAAAATATAAAAAAGGGGTAGGACTTAAATATTCACTTCTTCCTACTCCTTTCAGACAGGAAATATTTATTTCTGTTTATTGAGAGTTTGACGTGTATGTTTGTTGTTAATTTTATTTGTTATTCCTGTTTTGTTTTCTTACTTATATATGTTAACGTGTTCTAAAATCTAAATAAATTCTCAAAATCCTTCTAAAAGTTGTGAATAAGGGTCGGTGGGCAATAGAGTATCACAAGGTGGAATGAACAGAGTATGTTAGTAACTCATCACTGAAGGACAGACTTAAAATAAGAGCCTCACACAAGTTGAATTGTCAAGTTTGGAGGTTACATTGAAAATAGAAAATAGCAATTTTCTCATTTCTTTCTTCTTCAACAAATCTCGTGTTTGGATCCAAACCAACAATTAACTGATCTACTAACAAGTATTGTGTGTGTATCAAAGCCTGATATATCTTATTCCTCTGTTGTGTCCAAAAACTATTAAAAACAGGTCAGTGAGTCACACCGCTGCACTGGGTCACATGTTCCTTCATCATGAAGAGTTTGGTCACGTTAGCTTGTTTAGAAACGGCTCCAAAGACTAATAACAGCATCATGTTTTCAGTCTCCAGAGAGTAGTTCTGTGTAAAGTGAGAGGTTGTGATATGTAGCACAACAAGCTAATGAAGCTGTAATCAGAATCAGGAGAATTTATCTAAGATCTTGTTACTCATTCTAATGTGATTTTAATTCTTGGTGATTTCAGTATTTCAGTAGATAAATAAGTAACTTATTCACACAACTTACTTGTGATTCATGTACACTTGGTCAAAAAATGTAAAACATTGCATTACTAATGACACCATCAGGGGTTACAGTTGTACCTCAGGATACATTTGAAAAATCATCACTGTCATGCTAAGTGACCTAAATGTCTTTGTCTGGTTAAAATGCTCAGTGTGGATCCTCCAGCAGTGACTTTTAAGGTGTCTTTACAAATATGGATACAAAGTGGTCAACGGAGGTCTACGGCAGGCTTTGATACACACACAATACTTGTAAGTAGATCAGTTCATTGTTGGTTTGGATCCAAACATGAGATTTGTTGACAAGAAGAAAACTATATAAAGTTGCCAGACTGATCCGAGTAAACAGGAGTAAAGGAATAGAGAGAAATAAGAGGAGGGAGGCAGAGAGAAGAAGGGAAACAATAGAAGAGAGAAAAGAAAGAGATGGACATGGAGAATATGGAGAGAAGAGGATGGGGGGGGGGGGGGGGGGGTGCGTACCAGTCGGTGCAGTGTGTGTGAAATGTGAACTGTGGAATGTGTGTGTGTGTGTGTGTGTGTGTGTGTGTGTAGGGGAGGATCCTCTAACTCTTAAAGCTGGGTTAGAAAGAGGGATCGGCAGAACTGAGAGCGAGGCACTGAAGAGGGAACACACACACTTTTACTGAGTCTTAACACACATACTTACTCAGACAAAGACAAAGACAAGTAGCCTATTGTAAACACACACAGACACACACTCTGCTGTTGATCACAATCACTTTGCTGGACTCTGGACTGACCACTTGAGGATACATCTCTCAGGACTCTGTTTCCCATCATGCACCAGTGGAGCCTCTCTGAGCTCCAGGGGGTCTCCTCCACCCAGCGGGGGGCCTCGACTCCTCGGACTGCCCAGGATGGAGCCTCCATCCAGGCCACAGTTCCCAGTTCCAGGCCAAGGAGGTGGTCCAGCCGCCGCTGCCTCTGCACACCGAGGGTAACTCCTCTCTGGGCATGGCTAATCCTGGGGGCCCTGGTGGTTCCTGGAGCCTGGAGCTTTCTAAGTGAGGAGGAGGAGGAGCTGCTGGTGGAGCTTCATAACCATTACAGAGGACTGGTTTCGCCCAGCGCCTCAGCCATGCTGCCTCTGGTAAGACACCTGCAGCCTGCGGGCCATTTCAGAACAGCTTTGTTTTATTAATTTACCTTTCAATTGGTAATTTTGGGGGCATTTAGCTGAAGGTTACAGCAGAATAATCCTGAGCAGACAATAATCAACAGAAAGAAGTAAATAAAGTTAGAGTGATACTGACATAGCTAATATTTAATATTGTCTATTGAATGTCAGTTTCTTCTCTGCCAACAGCTTCAGAAATACATGCTGGAAATTATGAAAAAGGCACTAATTATCAACATAAAATCTCAAATGTCTGTGATCAAAGTCTAAAATATTGGTATTGACCTTCAACTAGTAAAGAGGTCAAAGATCAGACCTAACATTAGTTACTTAAAGTGCATATTTAATATGAAACAGCTTTGTACACGACCTTACATCAGTCTGTAATCAACCTCCTGCACATCATGTTGTCTTCATGTAGTGACAAAAAGTAAACGAAACATTAATTTGCTTTTCTCATGATCAATAGATTTGATGACATTTGTGCAGCTGAACTACAACTTCAAAATACAGTAGCTCAAATTTTAAACTTTAACTTGACTTAAAATTGTTTTTGCTAAAATGTTTAAGTTAGACAAAACAATGTCAACTCAAGGTGCACTTACTACCTTTTAACATAACAGTCATAACAGAGTTTTCTCTGCTGTAAAGTTTCCACTTTTCACTTTTCTGACCTTTTTTAGGACTTTTGTCTCAAAAGTTGAGCTTGAAAGTTCATTTTGACGTTCATTCACCTTCATCAGTTTGATGAAAGCAATCTCTGCTGTTTTCAAGGTCAAAAATGAACTTTAATTGAAATTAAACCTTTTAAATGTGAATTACAGTAGCAGACACTCATAGTATTTGTTTTGGTTGGAGGAAGGAAGTGGATTTAAAGATGAGTAAATACCGCTAACGTCACTAAAACTGTTGACGTGTCATTAAAATGACACATTTTTATGTTAACGTCAACAGCTGCTCAAAGTGCTGATGCTGCAATTTCAAAACATGAGCATTGACAGCAAACAAAATGCTAATAATGATAACTATGCCTATGATCAGATAAAAGTTTCCGCAGCAATAACTGAAATTTAATTACAGAAGGTTCAAGTCAGAGGAAGCAGTGTAAAAGTTGTGTAAGCCACAAACCTCCAGACGTCACAGGCTTGTCATGAGACACTACTGTTGAGTTTTACTAATTTAATTTGTAGCATTTGGAGCAGCTCCAACCAACCACTGAGTATCATTGTACGGAGATGATCGGATATCTCCAAACCTCAGCAAGTCACACTGAAACTATGTGGAAGGATCAACCTGTGGGAAAGAGGAAATATTATGTTTTTACTGTGTTTTTGGATGAACCTCTGAAATAAGTAGAAACATTTATTTTCAAAGTTTCATATAAAGATGTCCAATTCAGTAGCTTGTACCCCCCATCTTTGTTGTTGGTGTTAGCGAGATAGAAAACATTCGAGAAGCTTTAAATTTGTCTCTAATGAACATTCAGGCAACAACAGCCTGGTATGAATCTGAAAAAGGACTTTTGCCGTCTTTCCCTCATTTTCTACTTTTAGCGACAGCTGTCCGGCTGAAACTTTACTGTTTTGGTTCACTCTCAGCGCTCTCCCACGCTGTGGTTAAGGTCTGGTTAGGTTTAGGTATTGCAGTAAAAGTACATATGTATTATGAGCTTGATGTAGTTAAAGTACTGCAGTAAAAGTACATATCTCTGAGATCAGGCTGAATACAGCAATGTAAAAATATGCAGTTACAAGTAAAAAACCTTCACTTAAAATCTTACTACAGTAAACAAAACTTTCCACTCATATCTTGGATGTTTGATTTGAAAGAGAACTGATTTTAATTCTAATTGTAAGTATTCTAATAATCTGTTAACTCCTCCTGCTTTCATCTGTTTCACTCTGTGACGTCTCGTTTTCACTCTGCAGTGTGTTTTGTCAGTGATGGTTATTTGGGGAGCTTTACCTCTGCGCTCTCCCTCCTGCCTCTATGAGCCTTTTTCCTGCCTCTTTCCTGCTCGATGATCATGGAGCCTGTGGTGGAAACTGTAAATGAAAGTTTTGACAGCATTTTGGATGCAAATTCAGGAGGCTTATTTCCACCCGGTTACTGCAGTTAGTCAAATGAAGCGCACCTGCAGAGCAGCCGCCCCACACTAAACTGATATAACAGCTACATGAGTCACATGTTTTACCTGCAAGTCTCGTGTTTTAATGCTGTTCATCGTTTGTGATGTGAAACGTCAGAGAAATAAAAAGCGTCCTGGTATTAGTTCAGTTATAAAATCCAAACGCACCGCAGAGCGTCTCTCCTGCCGGCTGCTGACAGCGCCGCCAGCCGGAGAGTCGATCACACTGGACGGTAGAGGAGGAGACGCAGAGACGCTGCTACGTCTGTTTAAACAGGAGTTTAGACTTCACTGTATTTAACAGCAGAGCTGAGAGCGTCAGAGCTCAGAGCAGAAACACAGTTGCTCTGCATCGCTGCTGCTGTCCTCCGCTTCCATCATCTCACACCGAGTCATTTTAAAAGAGTAACAGCCAATGAGAAAACTCCAACACTCGGCCGGCCGACCAATAGTGTAACTTCATCACTCACTCACTCACTCACAGACAACCGTGGTTACAGGGCTGGTCCGTGGCCAGTCCAGTCAAAAAAGACAAATTTGGAGAAAAAAGTGGTAGATCTATAAGAAGAGGGAAGTAGATCCTCAGCCTGTTATTGAACTGATTATATTTTACTGAAATATATCCACCCTCCTCTCAGTTTTTTTTTTTTTTGTTATTGTCTTTTTGTTTCTGCTTATTTTCTTCTGAACGTTGCCAGAACACAAACACACGTAAACTCTGGTGCTGTTTGCTGCATTTGTCTTGTTCTAATTATCCTTGTTTGTATCTGTTTGTTATGTCCCTTGTTTTAATCCCAAACCCTCTGCTGATGAAACCACTTTAAATAAAACCACTTTAAAAAATACTCATCTCAACTCTGCAGTTCTCTAGTCAGCTATTGGACAGTTGCCTTTTGTGAATACTTTGTTCGTATTTGTACCGCGCCGCAGTTTCTTAGCAAAAGTTGAAGTCTTTGAAAGCTCTTATGCTGTAATTTGAGTTTGGCGTGAGTTCTTTTGTTCTTGTCATGAATTAAATGTTTTCTATGATAATTCCTGGCAAATAAAGAGATCCAGAGATCACATGAAAAAGATTTGGTCCAAACTTGATGATCATACATTTTGGAGCTGATCTATCATTTAGTTTAGTATTATTTATGGTCATTTTTTCAGCCATAGCCATTCAACATATTTACATTCTGCAATCACGTCTCCATATAGTAGTTGTCATTGGTTTAAGTGGCGGAGTCTGCCATTCCTAGATTAAACTTGCTCTCACACAGATGAGGGAAAAGATGCAGCATGAAATCCAGCGTTACTGTTAATGATTTTTAGATAGATTCTGCTGTCACTTGATTTTCTCTCTTGTAAGATTTATTTTAAAGTTTTTCTGTTAATCATGACACTGCTTCCAACCAGAGAACAGTTTGTAACTCTCAGTTGGACTTCCAGGTGAACTGGAGGTCAGATATAATCTCTGTCGGTTTTGTGTTTTGGAGATTTGGGCAGGTTGGGGCTGGCTGGTTGTTTTGGGTTGGACGGTGGACCAGAGAGAAGCTGCAGTTTGTTTAACTCTTTATGGAGATGTGAAGATGACTGATATGCCCTTCTGACTGGTTTTTTAAAAAAAAGCTTGTGGAGGGTTTTTACCATTTGAGGATTTAAGACTGTACTTGACTGTGATTGTTCCAGTTTGAATCACAGCTGCCCAGTGAATCGTTTTATTAAGTTTGGACCTAAATATCTTACTGCTAAAAATCATAACAGTTTTTTGAAGCTGTTTTTCACGCTGCCATTTTATCATATTATGAAGAAGTTGTGTTCATTTCAGTTTACAGAAAGCTACACATGATTGCACAATAGCTTGTACAGAACACCTGAGGCCCGGTGTTGGTACTGACCTTTACCAGGTGAAACATTTCCAACAAGCCTCTTTTAACACTGTTGAGGTGAGCGAGCAGCCTGAGCCAGAGGTCAGGACAGGACGGTAAGACAGGATTCCTCTTTATCCGAAGCGTCTGTTTTTCAAATATTTTATCAAGAAGAGATAAAATGTCTTTCCACACCTAAATGAGAAGAGCCCCTAGTGTATTTTTTCCCACAATGTCCACAGTCCATTTGCCTGCCATGAAACCACTATCGCCGTAGCCTTTCATTGAACTTTAACTTTAAACTTTAAGTTTAATAGAACAAATATCCATCATTGTTTGTTGCATGTTTGCACCAACCGGCCTAAGAGCACTTACTGTATATACATTCTTATAACAATGTGTTTGTGTGAGCATGAAGCTACCCAAAGCATCCTGCAATCCTGCTGCTGTTTGTGCAGAAACTACATATCTGCAAGGTGAAATTAAACGCACAAATGGCGGGAGAAGTATATCAGAATGTGAAGTATCAGGCTGAACAAACCACAACAACATTGGAGAAAAGCTTTGAAGAGAGACTAACTTGCTTTAAAGGTCTAACATACTATCTAACGATGATGCTGCTGACGCTTTCTCTGTCCTGATCTCGATATTAAACAAACTGGAAAGTTGGCACACCATGACTTATGCAGAAAAGATTATGTAATGCACAGATGTTTTGGGCCGAGTCGTCCACAACGAGCCCCAACTAGACCTCAAACACACGCAGGTAGTGACAATACACAGACGTTCAACTGATTAGTTAACAAGATACATCTGCTATAACCATCCATAGGAGCAAAGGAAATTAACAATTTCACAAGGACATAAACATCAATACATAGTTTTTCCGTGAATCTTTACAAGAAACATGTCAAGGAAAAAACGTAATTTTAACCATCAGGTGTGAAAGTATGCAAAAAATCAATCCAAAAAGCTTCTGTCTGGAGCAAAATGAACTCAACAACAACAACTCAACATTAACAATATATAATAAAATATATGTTTGATTGCCTGCACATTCTGTCCATTTTTTCTGAGTAATGACATTGTGAAATGTTTATTTATTTTAATTGTATTAGTTTATTTAACAGGGACCATACAGTAAACATTGTTACATACAGATAAGCAGTGCAGCAGATGTCATGTATACAGAGCTTTTAGAAGCAAATTTGCATTATTGGATTGATTGCCATGAAATGTATAGTCTCTAGAGGACCTCCAGAGACCCCTTAAAGTTTCCTCTTGCACCACCATGAGGTTGACTTGTTTGCTTCAGAGTTAAATATCACTACAACTATGAGATGAATTGCTATAAAACTTGGTTCAGACATTCATGTCCCCCTCAGGATGAATTGTAATAACTTTGATCCTCTGACTGTTTATCTAGCTTCCATCAAAATATTATTTTGTCCAACACTTTGATTTATGACCAAATAACTGCAAAATGTATAACATTCCCATCAGCTTTAGCTCTGCTTAGTGTTAATTAGCAAATGCTGGCAGAGATCCATTTCAATATTATCCTCCTACGGTTTTTGTGGCCGACTAGTGCTAATCCTCAAAGTCTTTATTAATTTGCTCAGTGCACCGAGAACAGTCTTCTAACACAAAATGTTTGTGCATACAGGTTAAAAGATCGTCACTTACTACGAGACAACTGCATAAAACACACCATAAACGCTGAGTAAATGGAGGCCCAGGTTCCAGATACAGACGGGTGTTTCCCTCCATTTAATAACATGAGTGTCAGAGGAGGAACGCAGCAGGGAAATCATCCTGGAAGACAGACAGGGAGGGAGTCAGCACTCAGGGTTGAGCAACAGAGGAGGAAGACAGTTGGGAAAGAGCTGAGAGACAAAGAGAGGGAACTCAATGTTTAGATAGAAAGAGAAATGAAAATTAAGTGAATGAATGAGCGCCCAGAGCAATCTGTGTGTGTTTAGGTATGTGTGTGTGCACCAGGAGAGGTTTCAGCCTGTCTCCACCGGTATGGAAGCCCCACTGGGATATTTCCATATCCTTGATTTTCTTTCTGTTTTTCAGCTAGACCGGAGTGCAGAGACAGAAGTAATGTAACAAGAGAAGGAGTGAAGGAAAGAAACAGAGAGGAGAAAGTGGGTGAGACAGAAAGACAAAAGAAAACAAGGATGGGAAAAAGAAAAACTGGGAGATAATAAGAGATGGGGGAAAGAGGAGAGGAGGTAAGCTGTAAAATTGGAAGACAGAGAGAAAAGGAGTGAGAGGAGATGGACAGAATGGGAGGAGGAGGGAGGTCAGTGTGCTGAAATGAACTAGGAGGGAATGTGGCAATTTTCTGTTTTCATTGGAAAGAAAAATGTCTGTAGAATGTTACAACAATCAGAGAAGGTGTTCAGAAGACCAGCAGACTGACCAGTCTAACCAGTTAGATAAAACTAAAAGAAACAGCCGAGAAAAATAAATCTGAAGAGAAACCAGTCTGACCAGTTCGGATATACAGCAACTGATGGAGAGTGAGAAACCACTCTGACCAGTAAAGATAAAACTGATCGAAAATCAACATAAAAATGATTAAGACAAAACTGATAAAAACTGAGAAACCAGTTTGACATAAAACAGAGTAAAAAATGGTAAAAACTGAGAAACTGGACTGACCAGTTTTAAAAAAACTAATAAAGCAGCATAGAAACCAGTCTGACCAGTTCAGGTAAAACTGATGCAAAGTTAAAAACCAGTCTAACCAGTCAGATAAAACTGGTCTATGCTAGATAGAAACAGCAGAGAATCCAGTCTGACCAGTCCAGATCAAACCAGTATAGTAAATGGTTTTGTAGACAGAACAAATGACTCGTCATGTGATCTGTGAAAGTAAACGAAGCGAGCTCTCCTGCTGGTTCAGATTGAAACCGTCAGCCTGACAGCAGCAGGAAACCAGAGCTGCTCAAAGAGGATGTGAATCCTCAGTAAGACGTTCTGTAACACTCCAGCTCTGTGTTTCACTCAGATCCACTATTCGCTCTCTGAAACATCAACATCTGTGCTGAACTCTGCTGATTATTGATGCTTAGAAACCCGCCGAAACAAACTCAGAGGGAAGGTGGATTCTACAGTTAAATCATCACTCTGCTCCCAGCCGGCTCTGAAGAAATGTCTGATAGTTCGGCGTTAACTACAGCCTGTAGGTACCCTGATGTTACTACAGCCTGTAGGTACCCTGATGTTCCTACAGCCTGTAGGTACCCTGATGTTCCTACAGCCTGTAGGTACCCTGATGTTCCTACAGCCTGTAGGTACCCTGATGTTACTACAGCCTGTATGTACCCTGATGTTACTACAGCCTGTAGTACCCTGATGTTTCTACAGCCTGTAGGTACCCTGATGTTACTACAGCCTGTAGTACCCTGATGTTACTACAGCCTGTAGGTACCCTGATGTTCCTACAGCCTGTAGGTACCCTGATGTTACTACAGCCTGTAGGTACCCTGATGTTCCTACAGCCTGTAGGTACCCTGATGTTACTACAGCCTGTAGTACCCTGATGTTCCTACAGCCTGTAGGTACCCTGATGTTACTACAGCCTGTATGTACCCTGATGTTACTACAGCCTGTATGTACCCTGATGTTCCTACAGCCTGTAGGTACCCTGATGTTACTACAGCCTGTATGTACCCTGATGTTCCTACAGCCTGTAGGTACCCTGATGTTACTACAGCCTGTAGGTACCCTGATGTTACTACAGCCTGTAGGTACCCTGATGTTACTACAGCCTGTAGGTACCCTGATGTTCCTACAGCCTGTAGTACCCTGATGTTCCTACAGCCTGTAGGTACCCTGATGTTCCTACAGCCTGTAGGTACCCTGATGTTCCTACAGCCTGCAGGTACCCTGATGTTCCTACAGCCTGTAGTACCCTGATGTTCCTACAGCCTGTAGTACCCTGATGTTCCTACAGCCTGCAGGTACCCTAATGTTACTACAGCCTGTAGGTACCCTGATGTTACTACAGCCTGTAGGTACCCTGATGTTCCTACAGCCTGTAGGTACCCTGATGTTCCTACAGCCTGTAGTACCCTGATGTTACTACAGCCTGTATGTACCCTGATGTTCCTACAGCCTGTAGGTACCCTGATGTTCCTACAGCCTGTAGGTACCCTGATGTTCCTACAGCCTGTATGTACCCTGATGTTACTACAGCCTGTAGTACCCTGATGTTCCTACAGCCTGTAGGTACCCTGATGTTACTACAGCCTGTAGTACCCTGATGTTCCTACAGCCTGTAGGTACCCTGATGTTCCTACAGCCTGTAGGTACCCTGATGTTCCTACAGCCTGTAGTACCCTGATGTTACTACAGCCTGTAGTACCCTGATGTTACTACAGCCTGTATGTACCCTGATGTTACTACAGCCTGTAGTACCCTGATGTTCCTACAGCCTGTAGGTACCCTGATGTTCCTACAGCCTGTAGGTACCCTGATGTTCCTACAGCCTGTAGTACCCTGATGTTACTACAGCCTGTATGTACCCTGATGTTCCTACAGCCTGTAGGTACCCTGATGTTCCTACAGCCTGTAGTACCCTGATGTTACTACAGCCTGTAGTACCCTGATGTTACTACAGCCTGTATGTACCCTGATGTTACTACAGCCTGTAGTACCCTGATGTTCCTACAGCCTGTAGGTACCCTGATGTTACTACAGCCTGTAGGTACCCTGATGTTCCTACAGCCTGTAGTACCCTGATGTTACTACAGCCTGTATGTACCCTGATGTTCCTACAGCCTGTAGTACCCTGATGTTCCTACAGCCTGTAGGTACCCTGATGTTCCTACAGCCTGCAGGTACCCTGATGTTACTACAGCCTGTAGGTACCCTGATGTTCCTACAGCCTGTAGGTACCCTGATGTTCCTACAGCCTGTAGGTACCCTGATGTTACTACAGCCTGTAGGTACCCTGATGTTCCTACAGCCTGTAGGTACCCTGATGTTCCTACAGCCTGTAGGTACCCTGATGTTACTACAGCCTGTAGGTACCCTGATGTTCCTACAGCCTGTAGGTACCCTGATGTTCCTACAGCCTGTAGGTACCCTGATGTTCCTACAGCCTGTAGGTACCCTGATGTTACTACAGCCTGTAGGTACCCTGATGTTCCTACAGCCTGTAGTACCCTGATGTTCCTACAGCCTGTAGGTACCCTGATGTTCCTACAGCCTGTATGTACCCTGATGTTCCTACAGCCTGTAGGTACCCTGATGTTCCTACAGCCTGTATGTACCCTGATGTTACTACAGCCTGTAGTACCCTGATGTTCCTACAGCCTGTAGGTACCCTGATGTTCCTACAGCCTGTAGGTACCCTGATGTTACTACAGCCTGTATGTACCCTGATGTTACTACAGCCTGTAGGTACCCTGATGTTACTACAGCCTGTAGGTACCCTGATGTTACTACAGCCTGTAGTACCCTGATGTTCCTACAGCCTGTATGTACCCTGATGTTCCTACAGCCTGTAGGTACCCTGATGTTCCTACAGCCTGTATGTACCCTGATGTTACTACAGCCTGTAGTACCCTGATGTTCCTACAGCCTGTAGGTATCCTGATGTTACTACAGCCTGTATGTACCCTGATGTTACTACAGCCTGTATGTACCCTGATGTTACTACAGCCTGTAGGTACCCTGATGTTACTACAGCCTGTAGGTACCCTGATGTTGCTACAGCCTGTAGGTACCCTGATGTTACTACAGCCTGTATGTACCCTGATGTTCCTACAGCCTGTAGGTACCCTGATGTTACTACAGCCTGTAGGTACCCTGATGTTCCTACAGCCTGTAGGTACCCTGATGTTCCTACAGCCTGTATGTACCCTGATGTTACTACAGCCTGTAGTACCCTGATGTTCCTACAGCCTGTAGGTATCCTGATGTTACTACAGCCTGTATGTACCCTGATGTTACTACAGCCTGTATGTACCCTGATGTTACTACAGCCTGTAGGTACCCTGATGTTACTACAGCCTGTAGGTACCCTGATGTTACTACAGCCTGTTTCTGCCAGGAGCCTTCTTTCCACTGCAACAGAGGAGTGCTGGCATAAAATGCACAAATGATTCTTTTATACAGTTTGATTTGTAACAGGTCTACACTGGTATGCAGTGCCTCCAGGAAATCATTTCAGCATTTCTAAAGAAAAATTATGAGTTTTCTGATTTGTTTCAACACAGTTTTTTCTTCAGTGAGCCTCTAGTGTTTGTTAGAGGAACGACAGCTTCATGGACGTATTAAAGGACAGTTCACAATTTTTCAAGTGTGTCTTAAACCAACAGTCAGGAGCCCAAATGAAGAGTGAAACCTGTTTTCTTGCTGTAATCATTCCTCCTGTTCATACTGACCATTAGAAGATCCCTTCATAATGCACTTACAATGGAAGTGATGGGGGACAAAATCCACATGAAGCTAATATGAAGCTTCAGCATCCAAATGAGTCAAATCAAGTAGATATCTTTCAACGTTACAGTCTTTTTAGTGCCAAAGTCCCTCTTTTTGTTACTATACTTCCACCACAGCTCAACAGGGAAACACTGTCCGAGGAAACACAAAGAGGGAATTTGATGCTAAAAAGACTGTAAATGTGGCAGATATCCACTTGATATGACTAACTCAGACTGCTGAAGGATACTCAGAAGGTAATATAACAACAGAAAGCCAAACAGTAAGGCCAAAGAAAAGCAGGACTAAATTAAGATAAAGTTAAAACAAGAAGACACAGAAACACAGCAGAGAGAAGACAGAAGGATGATGAAAGATAAAAACGGTAAAAGAGATAAAAGACAATAAAAAAATAAATATAAATAAATACAAATGTCTTTATTTGAAATGTCTCACTTCCATAGATTTTCAAAATGATAGTACGAGTTATTTCTGGAAGTAAAAATCTCACACATTTTTCTCATAAAATACATTTTTATCATTTCTCATAGTTAGTGACTCTCAGTTCTCTCTTTTACAGTTTAGATCAACATGAAACTCTGTTGAATCATCAGAACAAAAGATGAACAACTGTGTTAGAAAATATCTGGTTCTTTAGTAAAAAGAGCTACAAGACTATGGACATAAAAAACTTGGTGTAGAAAGTAACTACGACTCCCAAGGTGCATTTCAGCAAGAAACAGCCAATCACAGAACTTAAATTTGGTAAGATGTGCTGCTAACGGTGAGAAGAAGCTAAAGATTAAACTGATTTTACAATCTGCAAATTAAATCAGTTCACTTTTAATTTCTGGGTCACTTTGAGTGAATTCAGTAACCATGGCGACACGTTTTGTTTACAACTTCACTTAGAGAAGAGCTCCAAAACGTCAAGTAAAGCTTGCAAACAAACGCAATTTAGTAGGAAACTTGTCATCTGCATACATTGAAATTTTAATTATATATTTATATAATTAAAAGTTTCAATAATGTAAACAGGTGTCAGAATATAAGCCTGTAGGATCGTTACATTTTCCAGGTGAGTCTTGAGTTTCTATGTTCAGTAACATCGAGGAGATTGTTTAAAGAAACATTTTGAAATGGGAATACTGAGTGGGGAAAAACGTCTGGAAACAGCGACCCCTCAAACTTTGTACGTCTATGTAGCCTTCATCCTAACATTTTGAGAAGATAATGAAGCATAAATTGATTTAATAGCACTTGTTTCCTACATATGCTGTTGCAGTGTCCCCTGCAGTCAGAGGCAAGACAATGATCAAACTTCGCAGCACCTGTTGGTGGGGTCAAACATCTGTATGAACTGTGGCCTTGTGGCTATATGTAGTGTGTGAAGGTATGTGGAGTTTGGGCATGCGAGGGACACTGACTGACAACCACTCAGTGTATGAATGGCGACATGAGCAGCTTTTCCTGTCAGGCTTATTTCTCTGCTGGGAAGACACAGAGTCCAGTGGAGGTTCAACAGTCACAGGAAGCACATGTATGCTCCTCTGAGAGAGTCTCTGTGTGGGTTTCTGTGTTGTAGATGAGTTAGCAGCTCTCTACGAGAGGCTCTGCTGGTGTGTGTCTTTGTAAATGCTAGTACGTAGTCAAATCTCTTGTGTTTTTTTTACAGTGATAGTGATGTAAGAGAGCAACAGTCATTACAATAATAACATGATGCAATTAAATAACAGAGCCAAGACAACAACGAATTTGCATACTATGTACTACATACTCAATATGTGTACTATCGTTCAACATACGTTTGTGTGAATAAACAGTAGTATATATCTTTTCGGACACACTGAGATGTAATTATCATGTCACTTCCTGAGAGCCTCCTTGCTGGTTGAAGACGCGTAACCATGGTAACCCGTGCCAACCGTAAAGTCTGAACTAATTTTAAAAATATATTACACCTGGCAAAGTAAAACCTTACTTAAATTGAAGCGTTAATGACGTTACGCTACAGGTGCCTTGGTCACTGTCAGCATTTGTCTGTTATGATGTTGTCACTACTGCATTGCGTCGTGGAATATTTATGCCGGTGTAGTGCCCGGTGCTTACATACTGCAATATTTCCCCAGAAGTAGTATGCACTTCATGTACTATCGGTTTCATACTAAGGTTTCAGACATACTAAAAAATCTCACATATTGTTAGAGTACTAAATAGCATGTTATTGTGGAATTTTGGATGCAGCCAAAGAACAAAAATAACAAGGATTGTTCTTGTTTCTTTAAGATGCTGCAAGTTTCTCCAAATTTGAATGATCTGTTATTAGTTTTAACCCACTGACTGTATATAAAGATGAACGACATGACAGCCACCAAAAATTAAGTAACAAATCCATGAAAAACACTGTTTTATGAAGTTTAGAGATTTAAAACCAACAATAGCATTCTCCAGCGGTAGTTTGAATAATGTCCACATGTCTTTCCTGCAGCACTTATCTGTAAATAATGCTATTTTTGCATTTCTGGTAAGATGCTAACTGTATTTCATTGACTGTGTACTTGTAGCCTGCACAATGACAATAAGGTCGAACCTAATCTAATCTATGTTCCAGAACAAGTGCACTGTCAACACTGGTACATATACATTACTACTACATATATAAGGACATAGCTCTAAGTGTAATAGCAAAGATCAGTGTGAGCGATGGATTTCTGAGTTAGCTAAGAAATCCAAAGAAAATCAGTCAGATCAGTGATGACACAGACCCTAACAGCTATTTTTGGTTGATAGTAAATTATTGTTTATGGCTTCTGATCTTTTTTTCTCATGTTATTTGTAAGTGATGGTTGTTAACTGGGATTGACAGATCATCTATTTCTATTGTTTATTTATGTGTTGAGTTACGGGCAGGCTGTGTACCAGGAAACTAAACTGAATTGTATTTTGTTCATGAATCGCAGGTTTTTCTGGAACTGTGAGCAGAACAAATGAATGAATGAATGAATGAATGAATGATTAGTTTATAGTTACAGAAATTACTCATGATTATTAAATTCTGCTGAGATGAACAGAAACAAAAATCAGCTGTTCACAGACTGCGCGTGTGTGCGTGTCTGTGTGCGTGTGTGTGTGTGTGTCTGTGCATGTGTGTGCATGTGTGTATGTGCGTGTGTGTGTCTGTGTGTGTCTGTGTGTCTGTGTGTGTGTGTGTGTGTGTGTGTGTGTGGGTGGGTGTTACTACATGGCCATATACATGACCCGAGACTCATAACACAGACCAGATGTTGAGAGAGAGAGAGGAATGTGAAGGAGACCCCTGACTATTGTTTGTTTTGTGTGTCATCGCTGGACAAATAAACACACACACACACACACAGACACACACACACACACTGCATTATTAAACTCAGTCAGGGTACATTTGTTCATTCTCCTGGTATCTTAGCAACAGTGACTCAAATCAGAGATGAAAACTACTGGCTGAGTTTAAGACGTCAACCTGTTGTTTTTTTTTTATTAATCATGAGCACTCATTATGCTCCTGGTTAATTACAGTTTTCATAAAGTATAACTAAAAACATGTTGTCTGAGTCTGTTTCTCTCAGATCTAACAACAATGGAGGAATAAGATATATCAGGCTTTGGATACACACACAATACTGTTAGTAGATCAGTTCATTGTAAGTTCGGGTGTTTTCATGAGATTTGTTGGCAAGAAGAAAAATGAAAATCACCAGACGTATGCTTTAAATAACTAATAGATCGCTGTAACAATCGTTTTCTATGTATTGTTTAATATCACTTATGTTTTTTCGCTGTGTCATGTTGTTTCTGCAGCAACAATCAGCTTTTTCTCAGGCAGGGAAACATCCAGCTGCTTGTTCCAGCGAGCTGGCAGCTTGTCAGACATAAATAAACATCAGCAAACAAGCTCAGCGAACAAAAACATTTTAAGCCACAGCACAAGACAAGTTTTATCCATCTTCCTTTGTTTGTTTCCATGTTTTAATCTCCTTTTAGACGCGTTCTATACCGAAGAACTGCTTCTTGCTGCATGTCAAAAAACACCAGTGTACAACATCACAGTGTTCACATATCATGCAACCAGTCAAAATCACCTGGTATCCTCACTGTAATGTACAGTATATTTACAATAAAACTAAATCTAATAATAAAAGTACACATAGGCTGTTGTGCAATGTGAACTGTCAAATAAAAATTATGAATCTTAACTTTAGCTTCCGTTAAATCGATTTGGCAGCAACAAATTAGATTTTAGACTCTGAGGCCAAAGTTTGTCTTCCAAAAGGAATGATATCATCTGTTTAGAGTTACCAAAGGACTGTTTATGAGATAAGACTGTTCTCTGACACTCGCCTGGCTACCAGGATCTCACATTTCCTAAAAAAAACCAAAAACAAATGTTGCAGTATGTAATTTATAACCACAGTTGAGGACAGAGCTAAAGACCTGATATATCGTCCCAAACATGTTTTTTCTCCAGTCTTTCTAAATAACTGAGAGACGATACTTTGGAAATGTTTGGAAACTCCTCCTGTTAGAGATTGACTCAAACGTCACTGTCGCTGACTCAGGGTCCACCTTTCACCGTATCAGTTTCTGAAGAGGAAGTTGTCATGCTGTTAAAGCCACAGGCATGATGGGAAGGAAATGTGTACCTCAGGCAGGCAGGTTGGTGGGTGTCAGGCTGTGGTCAAGGTCAGAGGTCAGGTCAGGGATACATGAGTGATGAGGAAACAAACTCTTATGCAGCACGCTGTGGTTTAGTTATTCTGCAGGGTTCTGAATGTGAAGCAAATAGAACAAAAAATATTATATGAAGCTTTATTGGATGATTTTGAGGTCATGACGATGATGATTCAGCCATGTGAGCGAGACTGATGTGAGTCAGGGTCAGAGACAATGTGGTGTTGACTCATCCAAATGATTCTTTACTTTAGTTTTCCTGCTTTTTCCACATTTCATTCATATGATATTAAATGTCATATCATTTTCAACAATGTGGCTGTCAAATTAATTTTACTAGAGCGCTCACAGGTCAAACATCCATCTTAATGTCACAGAAAACGTCAGAAATCATCCTGCTGCTGAGTCAACAGCACCAAAGATCTGATATCATAATAAAGAGACGTAAAACTTGTTATATAATAATATAAAAAACAGCCCTGCAGTATGTGTGCAGTGCATTCCCTGAGAGAGGTTTAAAGAGCTGCACAGGCCAGAAAACAACGATACATCAGAAACAGCTACACAATAAAGTTATTGCGCTAATTGAACGCAGGTTTAAAAGAAAATAAACAGTTACAAAGGGATTCATTTAAATTCATGAGTTCAGTCTCTTCCTGTGTGAACACAATAAATGTACACATGAAGCCTCATTCGGTTTCATGTAAAGTGGCCTCTTACATCACTACAGCACAACACACGTTACATGAAAGAACAGTCATTCAGTGTTTTCTTCTTTCTTTATGTTTCTCATTGAGTGAAATTTTCATTGAGATGATTTATAAAAGTAAACATGAAGAAAAAGACTTAAAGATTTACGCTCTTCATTCCTGTTCAGCTGGACCCACAGTCTGGAAATCCTGCATTCAATTACAACTTGGAAGTTGGGATTTGGGATTTTCTACTCCCTAACTGGGAAAATAAAATAAAAAAACTCTTTATAGCTTTGTAGTTAGAAATTCCTCTTCGGAGGGTTGGGCACATTTTAAAATATAAAACTGTGACAAAATAAAGTCCACATACAGTATTAGCTTTTTTGGACTAAATGATCTTGTATAAATCCAGCGGTGGAAGAAGTACTCAGATCCTTTACTGCAGTAAAAGTACCAATACAGCAATATAAAAATACTCCATTACAAGTAAAAGTCCTGCATGAAAGATCCTACTACAGTAAAAGTACATAAGTATTATGAGCTTGATGTAGTTAAAGTATTGCAGTAAAAGTACATAAGTATTATGAGCTTGATGTAGTTAAAGTATTGCAGTAAAAGTACATAAGTATTATGAGCTTGATGTAGTTAAAGTATTGCAGTAAAAGTACATAAGTATTATGAGCTCGATATAGTTAAAGTATTGCAGTAAAAGTACATAAGTATTATGAGCTTGATGTAGTTAAAGTATTGCAGTAAAAGTACATAAGTATTATGAGCTTGATGTAGTTAAAGTATTGCAGTAAAAGTACATAAGTATTATGAGCTTGATGTAGTTAAAGTATTGCAGTAAAAGTACATAAGTATTATGAGCTTGATGTAGTTAAAGTATTGCAGTAAAAGTACATAAGTATTATGAGCTTGATGTAGTTAAAGTATTGCAGTAAAAGTACATAAGTATTATGAGCTTGATGTAGTTAAAGTATTGCAGTAAAAGTACATAAGTATTATGAGCTTGATGTAGTTAAAGTATTGCAGTAAAAGTACATAAGTATTATGAGCTTGATGTAGTTAAAGTATTGCAGTAAAAGTAGTGGTTTGGTCCCTCTGACTGATATATTATTATATATGACATCATTAGATTATTAATACTGAAGCATCAGTGTGTAAGCAGCATGTTACTGTTGTAGCTGCTGGAGGTGGAGCTAGTTTCAACTACTTTATATACAGTTAGCTAGTTTAGTCCAGTGGTTCCCAACCTAGGGGTGGGGCCCCTCCAAAGGGTCAGCAGATAAATCTGAGGGGTCGTGAGATGATTAATGGGAGAGGAAAGAAGAAAAAACAAAGTTCTGATACACAAATCTGTTTTCACTTTTTGGACTTTTTCTCTAATCTTTGATTTTTGCTGAAATATTGGATCATTTGAACATTTATTGAAATGAAACCATGTGAGAAGTTTAGAGGGAAAAATCACTATTTGGTGGAGCTGTTAACAACTCATAGACATCTGAAATGTGACCCCGACTACACACTGCTTTATGTAAGACGTCAAAAGCCAAAAAGGTTGGAAACCACTGGTTTCATCTTTAAAACTGACTCCATCCCAAACAAACTGAACCACACAGGTGTGAAAGCAAGCAGTCACAGCATCATGTAAACACACCCACAGTTCACTGATTGCTTCAGGATGTATTTGCTCTGAACCTCAATTTTCAGAGAACATTTTCCAGAGTTTTCGTAACAAAAACTGATCACGATAACTTTCGTTGGTTCTCTGCAGAAATGGGATTCAAATCTGAAGGTGATCGCAGAAGGTTACGCTGCTAAATGTATCTGGAACCACAACCCAGAACTAGAGGACACCGGAGAGAATTTGTTTGCTGGCACTGGGTCTCTGGACCTGCGATTGGCTCTGGAGAAATGGTTTCTGGGTGAGTTTGGTTCATCAGAGTGCAGGGTCTGTAGGAACAAACACTTCAGCAGCTGGTCCTCCATGTTGGGACAAAAGCATGCCATAAGTCTTAGCTTCACAGCTAAGACTTATGGCAGACAAAGTTAGAGACTAACAGGTGAAGAAAGTGGAACATCAAGCAGCTCGATAAGACAACATGATAAATCTCAACCTGTTCTGCATCCAGAAGAAATTGTTAAATTAAATGATGTGTAGAAATACATGATGTGTCACAAAAAAACAAAACAAAAAACAAATGAACAGGTGATGCAGTTTTGAAGCTTGTTCACTCAGAAACTCTCCACATTGACACACCATGAAAATGCTATTTATAAGTTAATGTATCAATAATCATATATAGCTGTAACAACAGGTTACATATACACAGGATCACAATCACAAAACAATCATCAAACACAGACAATCACAAAGATTATGAAAAATATCAGCCAGTAAAACTTTAAAGAAGAGGAACAAGTGTCTCTAACTTCAGGCTGTGTTCATTCCAGTTCATTCCAGCAGTGAGGTGTTACTGGAAACCAGTTTTTCCCAGTTCAGAGTTTAAATTAGGACCTTTTAAAGCCAATTTTTAAATCCAATTTGAATTTTTAGTTTTTGAGCGAGATGTTCAACATGAGTTTTGTTTAACCAAAGTCCTGAGTATTTATAGTGCTGTACTGTGTCAATTCGTTCTCCATTTAGAGGATGGATATGTGAAGGAACATCGACCGTTTGTCTTCTTGTAAAATAATGAACACATTCAGTCTTTTTGAGTTTAGAACATGTTTTAAATGTCTGGAGGTCAAAAGCAAACTGTAACCTGCAGAAGACCTGGTTGGTCTGCCGTACAAGATGGTGTCATCCACATAAAAATACACATTACAGTGCTGAGTTGGAAAATAAATGTTATGTATAGAGTAAATAGTAGGGGGCCTAATATTGATCCTTGAGGGACACGTTGATTTTAACCCATTGGCAACAACAGCTTGAACTAGAGAGAGATGATTTAAACCAGCTGTAAGCAGAAGCATCAAAACCCACAGAAAGATATTTAACAAAATGTCAACAGTGTAAAAAAGCCTTGGACAGATCTACAAACAGTGCAGCACAGTGTCGCTTTTAATCAGCTGAGTCAATAATGTCATCAATAACAGCACTTGCAGCAGTTATTTGATATTTAGGTGCACTTTCTGATAACACTCCCTCACTTTTACTTCAGTAAAATTTTGAATGCAGGACTTTTACTTGTAGTGGAGTAATTCTGTATTGTAGTATTGTTGCGTTTACTTAAGAAAAGGATTCGTATACGTCTTCCATTGAAGGTAGAGCACATATTCTTTTTTTATGAGTATGTAATGTTTTCTAATGTAATTGATTTCTTTAGAATATCTAGACTACGACTACCTGAACAACAGCTGTGATGAAGATAAGATGTGTGGACACTATACACAGGTGAGAAATACACACACATATTTATACACACATATGTACTTTTAGACTGGATTACCTGAATTTTCCTGTGTGTGTGTGTGTGTGTGTGTGCGTGTGTGTACGTGTGTGTGTATGTGTGTGTATGTGTGTGTGTGTGTGTGTGTGTGTGTGTGTGTGTACGTGTGTGCGTGTGTGTGTGTACGTGTACGTGTGTGCGTGTGTGTGTGTGTACGTGTGTGTGTGTGCGTGTGTGTGTGTGTACGTGTGTGTATGTGTGTGTGTGTGTGTGTGTGTGTACGTGTGTGCGTGTGTGTGTGTACGTGTACGTGTGTGCGTGTGTGTGTGTGTACGTGTGTGTATGTGTGTGTGTGTGTGTGTGTGTGTGTGTGTGTACGTGTGTGCGTGTGTGTGTGTACGTGTACGTGTGTGCGTGTGTGTGTGTGTACGTGTGTGTGTGTGCGTGTGTGTACGTGTGTGTGTGTGTGTGCGTGTGTGTGTATGTGTACGTGTGTGTGTATGTGTGTGTGTGCGTGCGTGTGTGTGTGTGTGTGTGTTACAGATGGTGTGGGCAGACACACACAGAGTCGGCTGTGCCTTCCATGTCTGTAACACTATGGAGGGACTGGAGTGGGAGAGAGTCTCCTTTCTGGTCTGCAACTACTACCCAGCGTCAGTACTGCTACTACTACTACTATAGTACTACTACTACTTCTATAGTACTACCAACACCACTGCAACTACTACAACTACTGTTTCTACTATTACTGTACTACTACATCTAATATTACTACTTACTTTGTACTACTACCACTACTACTACTATAGTACTGCCACCACCACTGCAACTACTACAACTAAGTGCTACCACTATAATAACTACTATCACTGCTACTACTACTGCTATTCTACCACTACCACTACTACAAGTACCACTGCTGCTACTACTACTATTTCTAGTACTACCACTACTGCTCGTACCACTGCTACTCCTGCTGATACTATCAATCCTACTACTGCAAATTCACTTCTACAACAAGCACTCCCCCTTGTGGACAGTGATGGTTTTCCTCACATAGTGTGTGTACAGTATGTGAATGTGTTTGTGTTTACTTTCAGTATGTTAATGTTGAAAAAACTATTGATTTGATTAAAACAAAGTATTGAATTACATATTACTCCTCAGTTACTCTATTAATGTATTCATAGAAGTATTAAGTCATAATGCAGTGTGTGTCTGTGTTTAATCTGAGTTGGATTTTGTGCGTGTCCAGAGGAAACTATGAAGCAGAGAGGCCATATGTTGAGGGTGACTGGTGCTCCAGATGTCCTGACAACCTCCAAAAATGTGAAAACAACCTCTGTGGTACGACACTCTCTTTACTCCTCTGTTACTTACTTCTTTCTTCTGTAGTTCTCATTCTACTCTTCACTTATTAACTACGACGGCCCTGAGAGCTCAGCACACCGCAACTTAGACAACACATGCAAATAGACAAAAACAAAAGAAAATGAGGAAAACATCTTCACCAATTTGACAATAAAATGTGCAACATTAAGAAAAAAAAATGCAGTGCAAGGTGAGAAAACAAAACCAAATACAGAAAACAACTGAATACAGAGACGTGCCACAAATAATGAAACACAAACAAAAATAAGCCCCGAGATAGATCAATAATGAAAATAAATATTAGTTGGAGCTCTGGAGACGATCAGAAAAGGTTGTAAAAAGTCATTTTCTGCTGCTTGTGTTCTATAGTTGCTGACACGGAGGAGGAAGAAGACGAGACGATAGTTGTTCCTCCTCTTGTAACATCTGATCCCTCCTCCCAGCCTGAAGGGGAAGGGGAGGGGGAGGAGGAGGAGGGGGATGTTGTTCCTCCACCTCCAACAACAACTGATTCTTTCCTCCAGCTGGTGACCACTACTGCTGCCAGTATACCCAGTATCACCACCACCACTCCCTCTTCACAGGACACTGAGGACTTCTCACAACCAGCCACCCCTGCCCTGAGCACCCACCATCCCAAAGCCCCTACAACAAAACAGGGACAGGAGGAGGGGATGGAGGAGGAGAAGATGGCGGATGAGACGAAGGAAAAGGAGACTACAGATAAGAAGGAGGGAGAAAGGGAGAAAGATGTAACAAAATCAAACAGGAACATAGAAACTAGTGGTGGTTCAGTATTTTCACCTTCTCTGATTTTAGCCTGTCTGACTGGGATGCTAACTCTGAGGCTGTGAGGAGGAGGAGGAGGAGGAGGAGGAGGAGGAGGTAGTAAAAGAAGAGGAGACAATAAGATCACTTCACCTCATCACTCTTGCGTTGACTGCACATTACCTTCTTAATCCGCCCTGTGGTAACAAACACTTTCTCATCTATCCACTGTAGTGCAAAATGGGTCAATGAATAATTCAGCTGCTGTTTTCACAACATCTGCATGTAGTCTGGGCTGAGATCTGGGTCAAATAATGTGTGCATAACCTGCTTCAACCTGCCTGGAATACAAAAACATTCACTGCCAGTAGGATACCAGTCACTGACGAAAACTAGATGTGTTGTATTCATATAGAGTAAACAAATATGCTTATTGTTGCGTTTAGGGCTGCAAATGGGAGTTTATGAGGTGTTGTGATTTTGATGTTTTCCATCAGCAGCCATCAAATAATCAATGTTTGTTCACTTTCTACCTAAGAGTAAGATGAGGAGATCAACTTCAGTCTCTTGTCTGCGTGTTAAATACAAAGCTGGAGTCAGGATGTAGTTAACCTAGCTTAGCATAAAGACTGGAAGCAGGGGGAAACAGATAGCATGGCTAGCTCACAGAATACACCTACCAACATCTTTAAAGCTCACAAGTCAATACTTTGTATCTTGTGTGTTTAATCCATGCACAAACAGAAATGTAAAAACAACAGTTTTTATGAATTTAGGGAGTCACAGTACGTGCTGCAACTATTTCTATATAAACAACGGTCCAGCATGCTGTGCAGAGCCTGGAAACTACACTGTGACCACAACACTCCAGGAAGTCACTGCACCCAGCTGTCGTGCTCCAACATGCAACTCCCCCTAACAATTTTTTTTATATTTCTGTTTGTGTACAGATAAAACAAACGAGATACAGCATGTTAATCAGTGAGCTTTAGAGGTGTTGGTAGGTGTATTTTTAAACTTCGGACAGAGCCAGGCTAACTCTTTCCCCCCTGCTTCCAGCCTTTATGCTAAGCTAAGCTAACCACGTCCTGACTCCAGATGTGTACTTGACACACAGATGGTGTTATAGGGAGTTATGTGCTGGAACTAATTCTTGATGAACAGCAGTTATTGCAGTGATGTTGTGCAGCTTGTGACAACTTGGATTTTACCTGCCTGGTTAGGGTGACCATATTTGCAAACCCCCAAACCAGGACCCTTAAGTGTTCATGCACACACCATAGGTGTTTTCATCAGGATGGTGCACAATTATTTCAGTGCTTAGCACACCTACTGAGCACCTCAGCAGATGAAAAATTATGTTTTGTCTCCCAAAATCCACCAAGGTATTTGTCAGCTTGCACAAGCGCAGGCTGCTGGCTAAACGGCCGACTGTGACACATCCTCTGCCAGCTTTTTTTTTTAAACAAAAAATAACTTTATAGGCTATAACATAAAAATAACTTTAACTTACATCTTCACAACGCTATGCCACGAGCTGGTCGAGAGTTTACAAAGATTAAAATGTCAAAACATTAAATCACCATTGCACCTTGTTAATAACAAAAACTGAGAAGCGTTTAAAGAAAGTTACCTTGCTGGGTACTTTACCTTTGCAGTCTTTCTTCTTAGTTAGAGTTTCTTTTCTGGAGCTCTCAGCTCTCAGGGAAACCACCGCTTATGTTTGGCCGTCTTAAAATGATCTTTTATATCTGCATTTCTACCATGTGACCAAAAATGTACTCTTGCAGTGTG